>JAEQBH010001798.1:0-155416 GCA_016808115.1 Tetrastigma voinierianum | reverse complement strand
AACTGGGTGAGCAATGCCCACAGAAAAATTCTCCTACAATGGCTACTCCCCACCTAAATGCAATACGCAATGGCATTACAAACATCAAATCACATTCCATACGTAAAATGCAATCCTATATGGAATATTTCTACGCCATGCATAAGATGAGACTGCCCATAACCCGAGTCCAGACCGACTCCCTCACACATGCAAATGCCAAGTGTGAAAACCAGTCAGTGGTGTTTCACCCATTGGACAACCCTCCAATATTTATTTTATTTCATCAAATCCCGTGTGTTAATTTGGGTAGCGAATTTACGGGGTCTTACCGTAGGCTTCGCACGCCTTCCTACACTTTCGCGAACTTTCATCGTTAGATACATATGTCTAACCAAGAATAAAATTTGGGTCTTTCACCCTGGGGGGGATTTGCCCCATCTTGCTTCACCCAAACACACAAAATTTATTATTATTATTTTATGCACTTGTGAGTCTCAATTTTGGACGTTGTCCCAATTTTCGAGCTCACTACACATTCACCAAGAATGGGGCGACACCAATACCATGCACACACACCCGACTCGACGCTGATGTCTCGCGCATACGAAACAATTGAAAGTATATTTCATACTATAACATATTACATGCAAAATGAGAACTACATGCAACATTATCAACACATGGATAATTATATTTTCTACATATAATTCACATCCATCAAAATAACATATATCAACATGATCTTTTCACACACATCATGTTATTCAATCAAGCAACAACACACAAACCGGTCCTAATCTTGGACCCTTAAAAACAGGGCACCTCTCGGTCCCTTTCATGGTTGTGAAGCATTTTTGGTTCCATTCTTCACCAAATCACCGTGATACAAAAACACAACAAACCCGATAATATTAGTCCCAAGATCAAAACCAAACTCATTGATGGGCCCCCGGACTGTCTCAACTAGCCCCAAAATTACAATATCTACCACAATCTTGAATTAAATCACACCCGCCAATTACGCTTCGAAGAACGCCCATGCCATTAAATGGTTTTTAGTTATAACAATCCAAGTAGAAAATTCCCTACCTTAGTCGAAGCCTCACGAACCTGAAGATTTTGGCACTCCACGCATAAATTTCACAATGCGCTGATCAACTTTTCTTCCTGGACCGTCGAGCTCCGACCGTCTTAACGCTATAAAATCTCCCTCTTTTCTTCCTCTCTCAATCGTCATTCTCTCCTTTCTCTCCTGTTTGTTTTCCTTCTTTCCTCCCCTTTCTTTCTTTATCCACCGAATTCCTTCTCTAGTTTGCTCCCATCCTCATCTCTTTTCATTTTCCTTTTTCTCTTTTCTTCATTTTCTCCTTTCCTTCTTTTCTTTTCTCATCCTTTTCCTTATCCCTTTTGATTTCTTCTACACTAATTGATCAAAGTGGGGAAACTCACCCCCACTCCTTCCCCTTCACATGCCATGTCATCTCCATGTTTTTCTCTTCCTTATTTCTTCTTTATTTTCTTTCCCTTTATTACATCATTTAACACACTACTCAACGCGAGCCATTTATCCCTTTTTTTTTTTTTTTTTTTTTGCACCACATGGCTCATGCCATTTGTCATTCCTTAGTGTCGTGGCATCCATGACTACGCCATCTGTCACCCGACACGCTGACAAAACGCCAAATTCCAACTCGCTCCTGAACGCAACTTGGGCCCCGGACGGTAATCCATTTCCGCTTTGCATGAATTCAACGGTGGAGTTTGTTTCTTCATTCGAAATCTAGAAAATTTTCGGTTTTCAACCAAAATTACCGTTTTACCCCTGTTGAGAAATTTTGAATATTTTCCCGGGTTTTACAACAATATTCCAAGTATATGTTTATAACTTCTTTGTTTGAGCTCACAAGCATACAAACATAAGGAATATTAGGGCATGTTTGGTCCATGTTTTTGAAAATTGTTCTTAAGAATAATTTTTTAAAACACAGAGAACACCATATTGATATTTTTGAAACTCGTTATCATATTCAATTTCAAATTGCTTTCTACGTTTTTCATGTTTTTTGTAAATGTTAAAATCCCAACATGTTCTCCATGTTTTCCTTGTTCTCCTTGTTTTTTAGAATATAAAAAGAAACCATTTTTAAAAAACTATAACCAAATAGGCCCTTAAGTTCAGGAATTCTCATGCGTTGATTGAACACTTAGCTCCATTTGGAACTTGGAAAGTAATTAGAAGGAAAATTACTAAACAAAATTATTTTATCATGTTTGCTTTGCCATGCATGGAAAATATAAAGAAAATCAAATATACTTGGAAATTTCAAAATTTTATATATTTTAAAATTTATTATAGTCCTTATATAATTCGGTAAAACAAATAAATTCAGCTGAATAAAACATATAAATTAATTTCGTCATGGTTTTCTTTTCTTCAATTTTCCTCTCTTTTTTCTTTCCTTAGTGCTTTCGAGATTCCAAACGGAACCTTAAGGTTGCATTGTTTGCAAAACTTTTAGGATTTATTTTTATTTTAGGAAAGTTTGACAAAAAAATTACAATGTAAAAATAAAAATTAAATTAAATAAAATATTTTTAAAAAATTAAATAAAATAATTCATATTTTAAAATAAATTGTTTTATATGCTACTCTAAATTTATTTAATTCCATTATATAAAATTAAATAATTTAAAAAATGGAAGTTTTTTTTTTTTTTTTTACATTTTCCATAATATTTCCGTTGCTCTTTTTTATATGGTAAAAACCAAACTTAGGGAATTTTTCTTTAGTACTTCCTAAGAACCAAATATAATCTTAAATTGTCCTAAATATAAATTTAATATGTTTTAAAAAAATTATCTTCAATATTTAATTTGGAAAGGAAACTATAAATAAATCTAAGTAGCTTGCAATACTAATTATATTTTCACAAAATAGAATAATTTAGTTGATTATTTAGAATAATTGATGCACATATGAATTTAAAATAACAAATAATCAAAAGGTTAATAATCTTATTTAAATATCCTAACAACCTTTGATTAGTCTTGAAGCACTTGATTCAACAAAAATTAAAAGTTCAAACACTTGATTGAAAAAAAATAAAGTTGTGACATCAAAATCAAAAGTTTAACACCCGATCGAACAAAAAATAAAGTTGAGACATCAAAATAGAAAATAAAAGTTAAGACACTTGATTGAACAAAAATAAAATTGAGACAACAAAATAGAAGAAATAAAAAATAGACACTTGATTGAACAAAAATAAAGTGGAAACAATTCAAAATAGAAAAAATTATAAGTTTAGACACTTAATTGAACAAAAAAATAAGCAATGAGACACCAAAATGTAAAAACTAGTGCTCGGCATAATCACTTACGCAGAATTAACCCAAAATAAATAATAATACTAATAACAATAATAATAATAATAAAACATATGAATCTCAAAGTACATGAATCGTACTACCATAACTAAATAATGTACTAAGACATAGTATAGAATAAAAGGATGTCGATCTCGCTACTATCATAATACAGAAAGCCATCAAATCACCTTGGTGTTTTTTTATCATTTATTATTAATCTCATAATGTGTTCTCTCTAACTTAACAAATGATGTACTTTAACGCACTTTGTAATTACTAGGTCTGAATCAAAGCATATCAAGGAAATTACTACCATCATTGCCGATAGGATATTGAATTGCAAACTCTTATTTGTAGAGGATAATTTAGTTGGAATGAATTTCCATTTTGAAAACCTAAGTTTGGGGTTGAGTATGGAGTCAAATGATGTTCGTATTGATCTGGATAATATGGAATCGGGTGGAATAGGCAAGACAACCACTGGATATGTATATAATCAAATTTCGGGGATTTGAATGTAGTAGCTTCCTTGAAAATGTTAGAGATTTTTACAAAAGTAAAGGTCAACTTTGTTCACAAAATCAACTTTTAATGACATCCTAGATGATGGAGAAAATAAAAATAAGCAATGTTCAAGGAGCGTATGTGATAAAAAATAGTCTTCAATTTCGAAAGGTTTCATCGTTTTGATGATATTGAGGGATGGATGAATTAGATCTTTAGTTGAAAACATGTGATTGGTATGGTAAAGGAAGCAGAATCATCATCACAACTAAAAATAAGCATTTGCTAAATACGACAGCGGATTACCTATATGAGGTTGAAGTACTAAAACCCAATGAAGCACTTGAGCTCTTTAGTCAATATGCCTTTCGACGAAATCTTCCAAAAAAGGATTTTGATGAAGACCCTAAATCAGCTATATTATTGTCAAGGTCTTCCATTAGCTGAAAATTTTGGGGTTCTCTTTACGCGATACAAGACAAGACGGAATGGGAAAGTGAATTGCATAACCGAAAAGAACCGGCTTGAAAATTCAAAATGTGCTTAAAATAGTTTTGATGGATTAGATGTCACAAAAATGTGGTATTCCTGATATTGCTTTATTTTTTTGAAGGTGAAGGATGAGACTTTATATCAAAAGTATTGGACGGTTAGACTTTTGTATATGAAATAAACATAAGAGTACTATGGGAGAGATGTCTATATCTATCTCACAAAGGTAATAGTATATATGCAATAATTTGATAAAGAGAATGGGCTGGAAAATTGTTCTGCATCAATATCCTAAGGAACCCAGCAAATGGAGCAGCAGGAGGTCCAAGTGATATCTATTCTGGCATTTATAGTTTAGTGGTGAGGATTGAACTATAATTCAATTGCTATCAGTTTCCATTAGGGGAGATAAAGGATTTGCAACATCTTTCTTTAAATTGGAGTTTTCTTTTTTTTGTCTACCTTTCTTTTTTCTTTTCCACTTCTAGTTCTTGTTTTTAGGATGAAAATGTCGAAACAATATTCAAACTTGCCTACTTCAAAAGAAATATGGTTCAACACAAAAATATTTGACCAAATGAAGAAAGTGTTTGCTAAGATTTAAGAACCTGTGATTGGTTTAAAGTCTATTATAATTATGATTATGAAGGCTCTGCCTCAATGTGGAAGGTCATATATAAAATGCATCTTCCTAAAGGTTTTGAATTTCCTCCCAAATTTAAGATACCTTTCATGGGAGAATTTAGAGTCTTTGCCTTCAAATTTTCATGGAGAGAACCTGGTCGCAATCAACTTGAAGTATAGCAACATAAAAGAACTTTTGACAGGGGCGAAGGTATAATCATTATTTAATTACATTTTTTATGGTAATTTTCAAGTTCATAGAAGTTTTCTTTTCTTTTTTTTTTTCTTTCTAAAATGTCTTTTGCTATAGTGTCTTGCAGAATTGAAGTTCATTGATCTAAGAAACTCACAACAGCTTATCAAAATACTAGAATTCTCAAGGATGCCAAGATTGGAGAAACTCAAATTTCAAGGTCAGAGTGCTTTTGCGAACTTCATTCATCTATTGGCACATTTTCTGGGAAGCGATTTTTGAAGGAGCTTAATTTTAGAGAGAGAGTGGAATCGTATAGAACTCCTGCTACAAAGATTGGATCCTTGATATTTCTCAAACTCTTGATTCTCAAGTGTCGGAAGTTCGAGAAATTTCCGATATGATCTTTGTGAATATGGGACGTTTAAGAAGCCTTGAGTTATCTGAGAGTGGTCTTAAGGAACTTCCAAGCAGCTTTGGATATTTGGAATCTCTTAAATCTCTTAAACTCTCAGGTTGCTCAAACTTCAAGAAATTTCAAGAGATCCAAGGTAATATGAAACAGTTAGAGTCTCTTTCTTTGGCAAGAACTGCTATTAGGGAACTCCCACCTAGCATTTGGCGCTTAGAGGCTCTTACGTATCTTAACCTCAATGGTTGCTCAATTTTTCTTTGGGAGGTTCCCGAGATCCAAAAGAATATGGAAATCCCATGATGAAGGTCTGCAACACGTTATAAGAGAACTACTTCATTCAATAAGACATCTCACCCGACTCCTAAGTGGTTACGTCTATAAATCGCAATAAATCTCTGAGGAGTTCTCAGCCACATTTTGTTTCGTTGAAATCCCTAAAACAATCTCTCTGCTAATGGAGATATGAACATTTAGAAAGCCTTCATTAGCGCGACGTGGTTATAACAGAGCTGCAATCATTAATGAAACATCTAAAAGGTCTTAAACGGTTGGCATTCAAAAATTGTGAGAATCTCAGACTCTTCCCAACAACATTGCACTGACATGTCTTCGTACTAGAAGTTCAGGAACCGCCCAAGGCTACAAAATTACCCGACGCTTGAGAAGCCTCGCAATATTGGTTACAAACACTAGATTAAAGTGGTTGCACCCAATGCATATAATCCTCAATGATTTATGGTGTTTGTTCTCATTGTTGTCATAAATGTGAGCGAAAACGATATTCGTTGCATAAATTCTCACTGTAACATCATTCAATCCTTCAACTAAATACCCTTTACATGAATCACGCCTGCTTGTTGAAATTCCGTGAGTCAAAGTCTAAGATGTATAAGAGCACATGGTTGTCCATGCTTGGAAACTTTGTCAAGTCGTCCAATACTCTGGTCATATCTTCTCAATTGCTTCAAATCACAAATTCAAGTACGAGTTTTTTATATATCACATAATTTTTATTTTATTTTATTTTATTAGGGAGGCATGAGATCTAAAAGCTATACTTTTATGCAGGACTTTATAAAGAGAACATATGTTATAACCACAAAGCTCCTGACAACCAATGTTGTTATTCCGTGAAGTCATGGAGTACTGTGGTGGGTGTAAGTCATAATAGTATAGGACATGAAATATGATAGAGCTTCCAAGGAATTGCGGCAAGATAACAACTTCGATTTGTTTTATTCTCACCATCATGTTCCACTCGATGATGATGATGATGATGATTATGATTATATATGCGAGATAATAGATGGTTATACTCTTCCATCTCATTTGGATTTTGATTTGTGGATATCCCATGGTGATCAATTTGAATACATGACTAATAAACCGTTTAATCGAAATTGTGAATCATACCTGAACTTTTGTTTCGAATCTGATCGTATTCACTACTACAGAAAGAGTAGTGCATCATCATCAAATCCAAAGACATGTGGCTCATTTCGGGGACAGATTCCAAGCAAGTATCGATCTAGTAGGTGGAACAACTTTAAGGTTTGCTTTGTGGGTCCTTTCGAGTGTGGTGAGAAGGCAGCTTTGAAAGTGGAAAGCTGTGGGATCCATCTCATATATGACGATGCCCAAGATAATCATCAACAAGGCCTTCAACTATTCAATGTCAAAAGAGGCCATGATGATACAGAGGATTGATTACTCACATCACACAAATTCATGACAGATCTAGTGTCCAACTTCCTCCACCAAGGTACATCTTCTCTCTTTTCCATTTAATCTATCAAGTTTAAAATATTTATCATAATTAGTGAAAAATAATAATAATAAAGTATAGAGACAACTTCTAATATTTTTGTATCCTTGGGAAGTTTAAAATGACCTCACTTTGTTTTAATTATTTATTCTTAACCATCCCAAAAAAAATTTCTTAAAACATTTGAGTATTTATTCTAACTTATCCTACAAATATATTAATGAATTTAGAAGACGAACTTAATTCAAATTTTATAAGTTAAAAGTATCCAACTTAGAAGTAAATTAATATTGTGTATATAGATCAAACATAAAGGTATATGGATAGTGTATTGATTTTGTGGACAAATTCTTGTTTGAATATTTTTCATTTATATAGTTGTGTTGGTTTATTTTTATTTTTGTAAATTGCTTTAATTTATGTTATATATATTTGGCCTGGTAAACCATGTGATTTGGTTTTAATTTTTTCTCTTGTGATACATCTCATATGACAATGCCTAAGACTTCACACACCTGAGCTACTCTGGCTATTCATAATGTCAAAAAGTCCATGATGATACTGAGGATTGATTACCAAGGTACATCTTCTTTTTCATGTTTCATTTACTTGATGATCAATTTTAATAATATATAATAAAGTAATAAGACAACTTCTAATGTTGTTATATGTCGGAGGCTGAAATGTGGTACTGATATATCGGTCATTAATTTTTATGATTTTATTTTAATTATTTATTTATTCTTAATCATCCCAAAACATGTATATGAGTATTTATTCTAACTTATCCTAAAAATAAATTAATGAGTTTATAATTTGTTCTTCCCTAATTTCTGTTATAACTAATTTCTACAATTGAAATCAAACCCTAGAATTTGTTCTTCCCTAATTTCGATTCTTCATAATTTTTAGCCTCAATGAAACCCTAGAATCTTCGTAAAAGTATGTCTCATCTTTCTAGTGTAAGGCCACTGCATTTTGTTAGTTTATTAGTATAATACAATGTTATATTGATCATGGATGTATTTGTTACAGATAACCCGTGTAAGGTTCTTTCTATGGCGTGATTACAATTTTGTCGGGGCAAAGGTGTGACTAAATAAACTTGATTTAGGAGAACATGCAAGCTTGTTATATGGAAATCAAGGATATAAATAAACCAATATTGTGACATGATCAATTCAATTTGTAGAAAATTATTTGTATTGCTGCATTTTTTGTTGGAATTTTTTTCTTTGCTATTGTTGTAGTTAAAGAGAGTAATATGTTGCTGCTGAACCCAGTTGGTTAATGTGGGCTATCAGGAGTATTTTTGAGTTGTATGTTGTCTCAAGTTGAAGTTCACTATATGCCACCAGCATTTTTGAAATGTATAAAGTATTCCGTATTGATATGAGATTGATTAATATATCCTAGACAAGTTCAATGTCAAATTTTGAGCCAAGTTCAATATCTTGTTTACAAAAATGGCACCCCAAGAATGAAAATAGGCATGTTGTTTAACTAAATATCGCATGCCATATACATGACTCAAGGTCATGTTCTTTACAACCAAAATGAACAAATAAAAATGAACCAAGGTTATGTTCTTTACAACCAAAATGATCATTTGTAAATGAAGTTGTTGTTTACATTTCCAACTTACAAAAAATGACCAAAACCAAAAAACAAGCTGCCAAAGTACCCTTTCAAAGATCTATATAATCAAATGAATGATAAACAATACTCCAGCACATGTTCTCTTTAAAAATGATCAAAAACAAAAAACAAGTTATCAAGTATCTCTCAAAGTATCCAATGAACTTAGTTAAAATAAAGAAGGTGTTCTTAATGAGATCGTTCTAATTGTTCACACTACTCTCTATATAGCTGTTGACTCTACAATGAAAACTGGTTATAAAGAGTATCCAGATACATGAACATCTGATATGATGAATAGGCACTGGATATTTAAAAACAAATACAGAATAAGGAACACTTAGATTGATATAAAACTCTTTTCTCTGTTATGAAACCTACAGGACAAAAACCCCAACATTCTTCAATATCACAAAAAATAAAAGTGAAGATAACTCCATGAGGATAACTGACCTGAGTGATACTCACAGCTCAGACAACCCACACTCCCTCCCAGGCACTCCCACGCGCCACTGAGGGCAACTCTCAACTGAGTCTCATTTTCCCACTGCTTCTTCCTCTTGCAATGAGAGAAAATCCGCCTGTTATAAATGAGATGGTAAAACTACAGGGAGTTTTATAAATATTTCCACAATCACAGTGCACCAACAGCATCATGTATGGAGATAGCAGCCTTGATCATAGCAATACTTCTAGATTAAAATAGTGAACAGAGTAATGTTCCACTTAGAATTTTCTATTTTTTAGCTTGTTAACATATAGTTTCATTAGAGGTACTAAAATCTATAATCCAATGAACAGTTCCTGCAATTTTTTTTGCTGTAATTTCTATAATTCTAATTTACAGACATCAGTCTATTTTCTTGATAATAACCATTAATTATGAGCATTGAAGTAACATTTGTTGAAGTTAGAATTTTAAGATTCAAAATAAAAATGTAAAATTAGTTTAGAAGTAACACACCTCACAAAGTTAACTTAAAGAATCCAACATTTGGCCGTGGTGTAGAGCATTTAGGCTTCTATGATGGGATCATTAGATATATAAGTTTATAGTAATTAGGGTTCTATGATGGGATCATTAGAAAACACACTAATGAATTGTAACAACCCGACCCAATCTTGTAGATATTGTCCGTTTTGGGACCAAAGAACCTTCACAGCTTTAAAACGATGTATCAGTCGTATGAGAGCCGACACTTAGTATAGTGTTGGGGAACTTTTTCCTATTGATATGGGGATGTGACATGAATTATTAAAAAACCCAAAATTTTCTTCAGAGATGGAACACCAATCTCAAATTTATGAGGTGACTAAATATGTTTACACGTTGAATACAAATACCACATTTTATGTCTTGATTGAATTTTTCTTTAATTGTCATGTTTACATCATATTTATGATTTAAATTTTAGCCAAATCAACCTCGATTCTTATTATGCCTATTTTGACTTACCATTTACTCTTTAACATACTTCATAATGCTAGGTACGAATCGAAGTATATCAAAGAAATCACTACCCACATTTTCAAGAGATTGAATTATAAATGCTTATATGTTGGAGAGAATTCCTATTTAAGAGAATTGTCATTGAAATTGAAAAGTCAGTCAAATGATGATGTCCGAATAGTTGGGATTTGGGGAGTTGGTGGAATTGGCAAACAACCATTGCCAAAGCTATATATAATCAAATTGCTCCTGAATTTGATTGTATTAGCTTTCTTGAAAATGTTAAAGAGATTCACAAAGATAGAGGGCTACGATTATAAAATCAAACTTTCTTACGATATACAAGAAAAGCATTATATAAGCAACTATTAGCCGGGTTGAGCCTTATGTAATACTGTACTTCGTTTCAAAAGCTCTTATTGTTTTTGGATGATATTGATGATGACTTGAAACAATTAGAGTATCTAGTTGGAAAACACTATTGGTTTGGGAGAGGAAGTAGAGTCTTCGATAACAACTAGAGATCAATATGTGTTGATAAAGTCGATGACCTATGAGATTGAAGAATAAATTCTCCATGCTCAAGTTTCTTAGTCTATATTTTTCAACAAAATCTTCTAGAAGAAGATTATAAAATTCTTTCGGAAGATGTAATATGTTATTGTCAAGGTCTTCCTCTGGCTTTGAAAGTTTTGGGCTCTCTTTTACATGGCAAGCGAACAAGTGAATGGGAAAGTGAATTGCATAAATTGAGGAACAAACCTAAGGCAAAAATCCAAGATGTGCTCAAAATAAGCTATGATGAGTTGGATTCTATAGAGCAGACAATATTCCTAGACATTGCTTGCTTTTTTAAATGAGAAGATAGAGACTTTGTTTAAAAAATATTGGATTATGCTGAGAGTGGGATTGGAGTTCTAAAGGCGAAATGTCTCATAACTTTTAGATAATGCAAGATATATATGCATGATTCATACAACAAATGGGTTAGAAATTATTCAACAACATCCTAAATTTAATTCTAGCAAATGGAGTAGATTGTGGAATCCAAAAGATATTTCCGCTTACGCATTTATGTGTAAGGTGAGAATCAAACTAAATTTAATAGTTTACTAACTGTTAATGTTATTTAATAATATTTCTCTCTCTCTATATGCATATATATATATATATATATATATATATATTTTTTTTTTTCTTTCAAAAAAAAAAAAAAAAAAGAAGAAAGAAAGTAACCTTAATTTACATATTTTTATTTTTTTTAGTGATAACCCCCATGAATTTACAACATTTCTTTATTTCAAATCAAGCTGTATTTATTCAGCTTGTTCAACTTCCCAGCTCAGTATATCTGTATATACTGTGCATTTTGTGGTTGACAGGGTGATGTTTGGTCAATGGCGGTGTTTTTTCTGGTTTCTCCCGGCGCTTAACCACTGCCGGACGCCACCCCTGAATTCCGACGCCATCAATCTTCTCCACCACGTTCGCCTTCTGTGCTCTCTCGGCCACCTCCAAGAAGCTCTGAAACTCTTCTATTCCATCATCCCACCACCTCCGCTCGTCCATTCCCACCACACCTACGCCGCTCTCTTCCACGCTTGCGCCCGCCGCAGTTCTCTCCCTCAAGGCCAGGCTCTCCACCATCACATGCTTTTACACAATCCTAACCCTGATTTCGACCTCTTTCTGATCAAACACGTTGGAAATGTGGGTCATTGGATTACGCCCGCCAACTGTTTGATGAAATGCCGGAGAGGAATATTGTTTCCTGGACTGCTCTCGTTTTCTGGGTATGCCCAGCATGGTCGGCCTGATGGGTGTTTTAAGGTCTTTAGGAAAATGTTGGTTTGGCACCGGCCTACAGAGTTTGCGTTTGCTAGTGTGATTAGTGCTTGCGTGACATGATTGTGGGCGGCAGGCACACGCGCTTGGTGTTGAAGACTCTTTTGATTCTTGTGTTTTTGTGGGGAATGCTCTTATTATGATGTATTGCAGGAGTTGTGGTGGCGCGGATGAGGCGTGGAGTGTGTATGAATCAATGGAGTTTCCCAATTTGGTCTCTTGGAATTCTATGATTGCAGGGTTTCAGGTATGTGGATACGGAATTGAGCTCTTGAGCTCTTCTCTCGCAGATGCACTTTAGTGGAATTAGTTTGATCAGCTACACTGGTCAGCATTCTTCTTGCTTGTGTGAAATGGGTGATGGTCTTGAATATTGTTTTCTGATTGCAGTGTCTATTAGAAAAACTGGGTTCATCTCTAGAAATTGAAGTGGCCACTGCAATGGTCAATGCTATCTGCTAAGTCTAGGAGGAGAGGTCAGTGACTGTTATAAGATCTTCTTGGAATTGATGGCTGTCAAGATGTTATTTCTTGAATGGGATATAAAGCAGCATATGCAGAACGGGACCCAGAAGAAGCGATCCTCCTTTTTCGGCAGTTTCTTCGAGAGTGTTTGGCTCCAGATCGTCATATGTTCTCCGCTAACTTGGAAAGCTTGTGCCGCCCAGTACCGAGCGGCATGCATTGGCTGTCTAGTCACATGTTCTGAAAGTCGGATTCGAGGATGACACTGTACTTGCAAATGCCTTGATTCATGCCTGTGCTAGGTGTGGCTCCATTGCATTGTCAAAGCAAGCTTTTGACACAATGATATCCCCATACGGTTTCTTGAACTCAATGCTGAAAGCATATGCTATGCATGGCAAGGCAAGGAGGCATTTCAGCTCTTTTCGCAAAACTGGATGACCAAACCTGATGGTGCCAATTGTTGCCCTCCTCAGCTGTAGCCATGCTGGAATGGTGAAGAAGACTAAAATCTGAGGACAAATGTCTAACAATCATGGTATTGTTCCTCAACTTGATCATTATGCCTGCATGGCTGATATTCTTGGTCGAGCTGGTCGGATTTCTGAGGCGAAGGAGCTTATAGACAAAATGCCAATGGAGCCTGATTCAGTGGTCTGGAGTGCCTTGCTTGGAGGTTGTAGGAAACATGGTGAAACCAAGTTGGCCAAGTTAGCTGCAGCGAAACTAAAGGAGTTGGATCCCAATAATTCATTAGGATATGTATTGATGTCGAACATATTTTCCACAGATGGTCGTTTTAATGAAGCCGGATTAATAAGAAAGGAGATGGAAGGGAAGACAGTGAGAAAGGAACCAGGTTTAAGTTGATTGAGACGTAAATCATGTACACGAAGCCTAAGTCTCTGAGGCCACCAGCGCTCCGTAAAGAGAGCGCTATATTGGGCCGAGCTTGAAAAAGCTGGTTAGGCGATTGAAGGATTTCCTGCTATGTCCTCAAATAAGTCTAGCCGCATGACATAGAAGATTAACAGAAGAGGAAGAATCAGATACCACAGTGAAAAGTGGAATCGCTTATAAGACAATTCATGTCATTTTCTTTCTTTTTGTTATTTGTTTTGATTTCCAACATTTGTCAATAACAGAATCTTTTTATTATTATTATTATTAAGCCAGGCTAGGCTAGGCTTACCTTCATCCTATAGGCTTAATGCAAAGGTATGAGAAAATGACTAGTATACCCAGAAAAGCGTGACTTTAATAAATCCAAAAGCATTGCTCGTCGAACTTCAAATCTTTTTTTTTTTTTTTTTTTAAACGAGTAAAAGAGAGTTTGATATCAGACAACCATGCGAATAGAGGATATCCTATTTTCATCATGATTTTTTTATTGTTTTATTATTTTGATTGTTAATGTCAATCACAATTCACGACAACAAAAAAAATAATTTCTTTGCCATGTATGACTAGTTATTAAAAGAATGAGATTTAAAAAGGATATTCTTGATTGCCCGTAGATAACAAACTTTTTTTTTTTTTTTTCTGTTTCGTTTCTTTCATACCTTAACTCGTGACCAGGGGCAGATTGGATTTTATTATTATTTTTTCTTATTTCATGGTCCCACTGTTTGCTCGGGTGAAAGAAATATTTTAAAAAAAAGATGCACTTGTTTTTTTGACATTTTCATGATAAGCAAACAAGAGATGAAATTAAACTTGCTTCAATTCTAGTTTATTAATGTCATGTTTTTCTAGGATTTTTTATGAGGGTATTTTTGAAGCTAAATTTTATGTTTTTATCCTTATTATTAGTTTTCTATCCCATTAAGCATAAAATTTGGTTATGGAACAAAAAGTCAAATTGTTTTTACCCAATTTTGATAGCTGAATTGAACTACCCTTCAAGATTCCTGTATCATAGGAGAGAGATTGAAAATCCAAATCCATAAATATAAAATATATTACAAAATTCTTAACCATTTTGAGTAATTTCATTTATGCAACTCACATGTAAAATCCATAGACCTTAAAAGTAAAAATAAAATAAATAAGGTCTAGATTTTTCTGAAATCCTAGAAATCAACTTAGATTCTTTGTCTTATATTGAAAGGGGAAAGCAACTTGTCACTCAAAACCATTTAGGCTCTTCAACATTTGTTGGATCAACGAAACTCAAAACGGAGAAAATCAAACACACCAACCATTTAATGCTCAATCGTAAACGAAAACGCTTAAATGAGGAATCGGATCATACATAACTAAATCAAACAATCCAGAGACATAACGAGCTCTCACTCTTGTTTTTCATGCATTTAACTATAATCAAGACAAAATAGTTCTGTTTTTCTAGAATTCCCATCTCTAAACCCACCTCAAGCCCAATCAGAGAGCTTAACCCAAAAGATAGACCTGATAGGTGGGAGAACCTTTCAAGTTTAAGTAATACTCCACAACCTTATGCCCAAAGAATATAGTAAAGCCTTGTAGAAAAATGCATAACCTTGCAATAACAACAAAATGCATATCCTTCTTGTGCTAAATTATTTTTGTAAGATCAAAAGTATTTATTGATCCCAAAACAATTGATCAATAATCAAATTACCTAATAAATACATTACAAAATAATAACTTTATTAAAACAACGTACATATCAATCAGAACACATAAAAACATACAATCTGACATGGATCCGTAATTATCGATCGCCATTAGTCTCCGACCACAAGGGATGAAATCAAAGAAAGACTAGGGTTGAAGATAGTTATTTCTTTCTCCCCAAAGTGTGTTCTACCAAACCCTTGTTAAATTCTAGGGTTCTATTTACTCATATATATAGAACACAAGGAAACAATTGGGCTTTGGTCCAATGGGCTTACCAAAGCAAGAGAGAAGATAGAACCATGGGGTCATAGCTAGTTAATATTAAACCATCCCATAAATGGCCCATAATTAACATGCACAATATTATAATTAATATTGTAATATGATTATGCTTAGTCCATAAATTAATAAATTAATCTAACATTCTCCCACTTAGACGACATAATCATAACTCAAATGTTTTCACAATAGATTTACATAGCTATAACCAATCATATACAATTAATACACCGAGAGGATGCATAAATCATACATAATCAAGCACTACTAATCAAAATCATAACTCAAATGATTCAACAAGAGACTTACATAGCCACAACCAATCATATACAATTAATACACCGAGAGGATGCATAAATCGTACATAATAAGGCGCTACTGATCTAGAAACGTTTCAATGACAAGAGTATTGATTCAATAGAAAGAGAAAACAAAATTTTTTCATTCATCTGGTCAAAATGACACAAAATCATAAGATAATAACAAACGTCAAAATATGCATGTAATAACGAAAAACATGAGCTTTCCTCACAAAATACATGAAAAAGGGAAAACCCCACTAAAAACAAAGACTCAGTTCTAACAATCCCATGCGAGTGACGTGTTCTGAAGCACACAAATAGCCTCGTTGGTCTCCGCCAACACGCTAGTCGAGGCGGTGCTCAACTGAATGAGGGACTCAAGAATTTTCTTCACAAAAGAGAACTTCACATCAATGTGCTTGGAGCGAGAAGTACTCTTGGTGTTCCTAGAGAAAGATACAACCATGAATTATCACGTAACAATTTTCGTCTAGAAATGGAGTGAACAACCTCCAAAGCTGAAATGAAGTTCCGTAACCATATTGCATGACAAGTAGCCTCATAACACACCACATACTCTAACTCCATAGTAGATGAAGCTGTAAGTGTTTGCTTGACACTTTTCCACGAAATAGCTCCTTTAGCCATCATAAAGATATAACCATAAGTGGACTTTATCATCCAATACGCCTCCGAATAATTAGAATCATTAAACCAACTAATTCTAAGAGTAAGTCTAGTATTGACCGATATGTCAACATGAGATCTCTTGGCATCTTGAAGATATTTCCAAACTTTCTTAACTCCGTCTTCCAATGGCTTTCACTCAGATCACCAAGTACCCGCCCCAACACTCCAACAACAAAAGCAATATCAGAGCGTGTACATACTTGAGTATTGTTGAATACACAAAAGAGCAATAATTATATTGGAATTCAGTATCTTTAAGTCATACTTTGCTCACATTTTGCATGAGAATAGGTACTTTTAATCGCTTTCTTTGCTTCGACTTGTACACAGTTTTTCGTGTTTAATGCATAATTGTACAAGGATTCGTGGTGCTGAAGCGAATATGGATCAATGAGATGATGGCAATCGTCATGAGGTTTCTTGAAGCCAGAACAACAGTGTGGAAACAAGGAAGATAGAATCTGCACAGAGCAACCCCAACCCGTAATCTGCAGACACCCATGCGTAAAAGTGGTAGAGAGCAACCTGCATCAGATAGCCTAACCTCAGACGACAGCCTCCAACCTCAGACCAGACACCTAAGCTAAAAAGTACCAAAGTACTAACCTTTCAGATTTGCATAGAAGACTAACTCGCACCCAGACAGCGCAGAGAGCCGCGGAATCGGAAAGGTGAATTTGATTCTAATGCAAGGGCACGTTCGTCATTCAACAATCAATGCGAGATCACAATGGAAAAGGGTATAAAAGCTAAAGGATAGAGGGAGAAGGCAGCTTTTGATTCTGAGGGTTAGGTTTTCATAAAAGAAGTATTCTTTTCCATAGTTTTGGCTAAGGTTTATAGATTAATAAGATTTCATTTTCTAAGAGATTTTGATTTCAAGTTCGTAACTTTCACTAGATCACAACTCAAGTTTCTTCTTTCGCATTTTGTATTTTCAATTTTCGGTTTGCAATTGAATTCGATTTTCTCAAAGTTCCTTTATGAATAATTTCTCTTCAATTAAGATTTGCTTAATTTCTATGGAGTTCTAAACTTCTATGTCGGGGTTCTACTTGGAAACTCACCCCGATCAAGGTAATAACCTCACCTCTTTTATACTTCAATGGGATTGTGTGATGTTAAGCACTTGTAGAGAAACTTTATAAACCTAGTTTGGCATTCGACAACCGCAGGAACGAGAAAACTTCTGGCACATGTCAGGACTTGATTACAAATGCAAGCTAAAAGTTTGAACTAATTGTCGAACAAGCGTTTAACACTGATCTTTTTCATTCTAAAAGAGCATTTAGCAAAATCTTCCATCAAGCATCATTCATCAATGGTTCTTAGATGAGACTCAGAATTAAGAGGTGGAATTACTTGATCAATAGTGAGTGGAAACCAAGAATCCCAAAGAATCATCTCTCTATTTTAAAATAGTTAATTTAATCAATCCTTCAATCAACCAACCACAACCCCATAATTTACTTTTGAATATACAATTTTTGGAGAATAGCTCCTAAGGATCAACTAAAAGTCCACTCCCTGTAGAGATGACCTATGGACTTCCACAAGATACAACGTTAGACTCACTTTAATTCCACGCTTGGGAATAAATTCAAGATATCGCACTAGTACGGCATTTCGTGCGCCACTGCCGGGGAGGGCGATCAATCCACTGGACTTAAGAGAGCTAGAGGTAATTGGTAATTGCACAAAACTCGTACATTCCTCTACTTTTCTTTTAATTTGTTTTTGAGAAATCTAGGTGGGTGTTTACTGGAAGTGAGTAGTTTAGTGCATGCTCTGCTTGGGCCTCGCACCGAGCAACGCGACTTGTAAGTGAATTGCACTCTCCTAGAAATTTTTAAGAGTCCATAGTGTCACCTGTTTCAAGATAACCCTACACTTCAAAATGGACCATTCTCGGGGAATCAAGGGACCTCTTTAATCAAACACGCCATGGATACCTGTTAACCCATAAGTGACTCCCATGAACCTCCACAACATGGAGATGGTGTTTGCACTCCCAAAGAGCACCAAGAATGGAGGGGAAATGCTAACTTCAAATAAGAATCAATATCGAGCCCTCCTGTACTCCTCACCTAATGTGGAAAGTTGAACTCTTCGAGATTTGCAACCTCAAAGAACCACAATGAACCCCATGTATTCGCTTCCGAAGAGGCTAATCACCTCATGAAGCTCCAAATGATCCGTCTTCTACCGCCATCATGGGGTCGATTCGAGAACCCTCTACTCATTCATGAGACTTCAGGACGCTCGCAGTTGCATTCCTCTCACCGGATCACCTCTCCACATAATCAGTATGGTTCTCTTCCGTCATTTAAAGGAAAGGCCAAAATTCGTATTTCACCTTACTTGCACTCCAATTCCACCTTTACTTGGTAGACATGTGAAAATGAGTTCTTAACAAGTTCTTCCCTCCCGCATCACACTGCTCTCATGCGAGCAATTTAAAAATTTTTCTCAAAAGCCTAGTGAACCTCACGTGGTATGGGAAAGATACAAGGATCTCCTCCATATCCCTCATCATGGCTCGACGTGGGACAACTGCGGCGTATTTCATCAAGTGGCTATCCTCGAATAATAAACAATACATCCAAATGATGCAGAGAATTTATAGAGGTCAGAGAAGATATCACTTTACATTTATACGTGAAATCATCAATGAACTAATAATCAGAGATTATCTTAGCATATATCCAATCATAGGAGAATCTATCACTGAGAGAGAGAATATGATTTATACAATATTTAATCTAACGAGGAAGTCGAAGAGAGATGAAAAAGGTAAATGAGGCGTAACTAAGGTACCTCAAGCACCTCTGCCTATCGGACCTGTAGTGGAGGAGCTATGCATCATTTGCGATGACCCTAATGCACTGACTATTAACTCCGCCCAAACCTTCCTCAAGTTATGGTATAATTCAAATAGAAGCTAATGCACTTAACTACCAAAGGAAACCTTTCAACTCTCCATACCCAAACATACAATCCAAAGGGCAATCTAAATTTAGTTGGAGAACTGAGGGAGGCCCACATAACTTGCCAACCAATCAAGGCCCCAATTTTCCAAACCAAGGTTTTCCAAACCAAGCTCATCCATTTCAGAATCAAGGTCCTCAAGGATTTCTTGTGAACCCTAATCAAGGTTTCCATCCAACAAACCAAGGGAATCCAAATCCACAACCTTATCAACCTCCACATAAGAGAAGTTTGGAGGATATTGTGACACGCTCAGACGCACTCCAACAATCCACAACATCACTTAATCGCTCACGATGTGAGAACCCAAATTACTAAGCTAACTTCCTCCATGGGGAATTTTCAACAAGAAAAAGGGAAACTCCCTTCTCAAACCGTCCAAAATCCCTAAGGTCAAAATACAGGGTAGTCTTTGCTCAAGTGAAGGCACTTTGAACATCAGATAGTCGTCACCACTCTTCTGCCGTAAGGTGATTGACAAAACTATTCAACCTAAGGAGCCAATACAAGAGTTACAAAGTGAACTGGGCTTGAAGATGATGAGGCCTGATAAGCCTCATGTTCCTAGATTATGTGGATTGACGTGCGAGCCGAGCAAGACAAGGCTACTCCATCTTCCCTCCAAATTCCACACCCTCAAAGGTCGAGAGCCTCCAAAGAAAGTGAACAACCATTAGAGATCTATGAGTTATTCCTTAAACAAGCAAAGTTGAACATTCCTTTACTAGATGCCATTAAGCAAATTCCACAGATGCCAAATTCTTAAAAGTTTTCAGGCACTCAGAAAAGGAAACTAAGTGTCAACAAGGGCGCATTTATGACTGAGCAATCTACCATTGACTAAACACCAAGCTCTAAATACAAAGACCTAAGAAGCCCTAATACTTATTTCCATAGTGGTAGTGGAATTCAAAGTCAGGGACATGCTTTAGTGGGATTTAAAGGTTAATTTGTCATCTTTACTCGCATATGTCGACCTGTGGTTAGAGAATTAGAGTCAACCAATATCACCCTCTTCGCTTTCTTAGTCAGACCGTAGTGTGAAGATTCCGAGAGGGATAGCATGATGTATTAGTGCAAGTGGACAAGTTCTATTTCTTCCAAGTGGACTTTGTCAGGTTTGACACTAACCCAGAGAACCAAGGAACTCAATTCTAGTGATTCTTCGGGTGTATTCATTTTGGCAACCGCTAATGCCATCATACACCGTAGGGGAGTTTAACACTATCATTTGGTAACATGACTGTTAATTTGAATATTTTTAATGTTATCAAGGGAATGGGGGATGATGAAGATGCTTGTGAGGTAAACATGGTTGATTCTGTGGTACAGAAATATTTAGATAATGTCTCACATGATGACCCTCTCATGTCATGTTTGTTAAGCCCGAGTTGGGATGAGGAAGTGACCACATTAGAATCGGAGTTCCTACACTCCATAATTGAGCACAATGAGGTATTGGAAGTGAATGGGTGGGCACCTAAATTTGAACCATTGCCACCAATTGAGGACAAGGCATTACCTTCGGAAGAGAAACCACCTAAGCTTGAGTTGAAACCTTTACCATCACACCTCAAATATAAATTCTTAGGGGTCAGGAAACATTTCCGGTAATTATATCTTCCTCCTTGGAGTTAGACCAAGAGAACAAACTTTTGGAGATATTGAGAACCCATCGAACTGCTCTAGGATGGAAAATTGCAGATATTAAGGGAATAAGCCCCTTGATCTGCACACATAGAATTCACTTGGAAGAGGATGTTAAACCCTCTAGGCAAACTACGTAGACGATCGTAACCCAATAATGAAAGAAGTGGTAAAGAAGGAAGTTTTAAAACTCTTGATGTGGGAGTTATTTACCCTATTGTAGATAAGAAGTGGGTCGCCTCAACTCGTAGCGGTCCCCTTAAACTGAGAGTCACCGTGGTAGAAAATGAAAATAACGAGCTAATTCCCCACTCGTGTCACTCCTGCTGGAGGGTGTGCATAGATTATAGGAAGTTTAATGCGTGTACTAGAAAGATCACTTCCTCACCGTTTGTCGATCAAATGTTAGAGAGAGTCACAGGGCATGAATTTTATTGTTTTCTCTCTCGATGGGTACTGTGGTACAAATCAAATCAGATAGCTTTAGAAGATCAAGAGAAAACTACATTCACCCGCCTGTATCTTTTCCTTTAGGAAAATGCCCTTCGATTATGTACTGCACCCAGAACCTTCCAACTAAGTACGACGGGAATTCAGTGACATGATAGAAATCATTTTGGAAATTTTCATGGATGATTTCTCGCTTGGTGACTCACGAGATGTTTGGAGAACTTCTACGCAGGTTTTGGAGATGTCAAGAGAAGAACCTTGTGTTAAATTTGGGAAAGTGTCATTTCCTCGTGACACAAGGATCACTTTAGGCCATATAGTAATCGAAAAATGGAATCATGGATAAGGCCAAATTTGAGTTGATATCCAACTTACCTAATTCCTAAGTGTGTTAGAGACATAAGGTCATTCTCGGGATGTCGGATTCTATAGGAGATTCATAAAAGATTTTAAGTTATAGCTCGGGCCCTTTATGCAATTCGCTTAAGGATGGTCCTTTCGTATGGTCGCGCACTCTGTGAGGGCCGCCTGATAAACTCAAAACTATGTGTTAGTGTCGCCCCTATCATGCGATTCCATTGGAACCTTCCATTCGAGATCATGTGTGACGCCTAGTGATTATGCTATAATGCTTTTAGGACAAAGGGAAGATAAAAGGTTTTTTTGATCTACTACGCCAGCAAAACTCTAGATTCCGTCTGCTAAATTACACAACCACGGAAAAGAGTTTCTTTTTTTTTTAGCCGTCGTCTCTTTGCCTTAGAAAAGTTCGATCATACATTGTAGGGTCCTCAGAACTATTTTTCATTGCATCACGCAGTCAAGCACCAAGCCTCTAAGCAGATACCAAGCCCTACGATTAGGTGACTTACCGTGCCAAGAATTCAATCTCAATTCATTAAAGATAAAAGGTCGAATGTGGTAATGACCACTTATCTCTGCTTAGTTCCGTAATCCAAATCATGGCGTAATCTATAGGCGACATTTTTCCCCGATGAGCGCCTTTTGCTCTTGTTCATTGCCCATGGTACTGCATAGTAAATTACTTAGTAAACCGGTCAAATTCCACCCCTAATGGACTTTCAACAAAAAGGAAATTTTCATGACATTAAGAACATTATTTTGATGATCCATATCTGTTTATATATTGTCCAGACTAATTGATGAGAAGGTGTGTGCCCAATGATGAGCAAATTGGGATACTCACCTTTTGTCATTCAGAAGCCTGTGGGGGACATTTTCGTAAGGAAAACAAGCTAGATAAGATTTTACAAGTCGTTTTTACCGTCTACACTATTTAAGGATTGTTTTAATTTTGCAAAACTTGTGCCTCTGGTACAACAATTGTGAGGGAATCACAAAAGGAACATGATGCTCTTACCCGATTCAATTATCGAGATCTTTGACCTGTCAGGGTATAGACTCCTACTCGTGGCCTTTCCCCTTCGTGGTACCTTTACATTCTGCTATCCGGCTGACTATGTAATGAATGGGTTGAGGCTATTCCAACGAGAACTAATGACCACAAGGTTGTTTTGAAATTTATAAAAGAACACATTTTTTCTCGTTTTGGAATACCTCGTGCAATTATTAGCGATGGTGGACTCCATTTTTGTAATCGATCTTTTGAAAATATGTTGAAAAAGTATGGAGTCACCCAATGCTTCAACTAAGATACCACCCACAAACCAATGGTCAGCCGAATTAGCTAATAGGAGATCAAACACATTTTTTAAAACTTTTCGCCTAAACCAAATATCACAGCTGCCTATCAAACGATGTCTACCCACCAGACTCGCTTAAAATCATCTATGGTAACCTATGTGTCAAAACAGGAAAGGTTTGGTCATCCGCCTAATAAATGGAGCACCATTTATCATTATTAAAACTTTTAATTCCGATTTGACTCGCTGTAAACAAAGCTTATCAAGTAATCGAATGAGCTTGATGAATTGCGGCGTGATTCGTATGAAAGCTCCCAAATTTACAAAGAGCGGCTCAAGTTGTTCCATGACAAGATCTGATGTTCTAAAACTTCTTGAACAAACCAAAGGTGCTGTCAGACAGCCTTGGCCGCACATATTCCCAAGAAAACTCCTCGCCCTGGACTCCGTCTGCTCATTGTTAAGGTAGTTTTACCCGCACAGGTAAACGGAGATTGAAAACGATACTGAAAGTCTTTCGTGCCACGGCCAACGCTCAAGCCATTCCTCGGTTTTGACCATCGTGAGCATAGCGCGAGGACCCAGATCCGCTCTACTAGATACTCCTTCGTAGTGTTCAAGCCACCTCAAGTGTATGTGCTTTTATTTTTTATTTTTTTATTTTCTTTCTTGCACTTTAGAGAGATCGCTTTTCTTTTTTCACTTGCTTTTCAAACATTAAAAAAACAACCTGGGCCCTGGTTTCTAGGTCGCCTCCCCTTCTATTGTGGGGGTATTCTATGTGCATTGAGGGCAATGCTTGTTTCTATTGTGGGGTAAGTATTAATCGGTCAACCCAACTATGCGCTTGTTTCATGTTCAGCAGTAAGGGCAAAATTTTTCGAATCAGGCTCGCTGGGCAATACTGACCGTGAATGTGTAGCCGCATTGACTTTATACAACACTCCACGTCATCTCAATTTACACAATAACAAGAATGCACAAAATCTCTATGTTCATATCAGGACCTCTATCATCCCGACTGGTTTAATTACACAAACCACTCGAATTCTCCGTCCAACTCTTGTTTTGTCTGCTAGTGCTACCCTCTGTGCATTATTTTGGCATGCCATGTTAACTTCATGCATCTTATTCTCTGAGGAACATCATGCATAACTGGAAAATGATTGGAGGCCATCACTTATGTTACACCTTGTAAAATTAAGTTTAACTTCACCCTTGCACCTATTTTGATCCTGGAGCTACCAATTTGGTTCGAACCCTAGGAACCCTGATCACAAGAAATACAGTCGGCCCCATGGTAAGTGTGAAAGTGTCTTAAGAAGGAATTACAAATAAGTCAACCCGTGAACACAAATGGGCTTAGCGCATTACATGAGAGAGGTGAGCATGCAAAGAACCCGGATGGAAGGCAATCAATAAGGATAGATTTTACATCGGCACTACTGTTCCTAATTTGCAAAAATATAAAGATAGAACCATATATAAAAAGAAAAAAAGAAAAAAAAAAGAAAAAAATGAAAATTGGGAACAGTGTACTAAGACAAATCAACTCCAGACCGGGAGCACAGTAGTGCAAAAAGTGGTGAGGCTAACCTCTGCACCTAAGACAAAGACTTATCTCAGATTTCCAGATAATTGCGATTTTTCAAGTGGGCTTTTAGGTTTTAACCCTCTTTTGCACCCTTTTTCATTCCACATATCTTCCATTCATTTATAAACAAACCCTAGCCCCTTTTGTCCTCTCACACAAGCGAATCAGAGTTTGCCTGTTCTTGCTAGTGTTTTCGCCTCCTGCACTGTGGATTCTTCTTTGTTCAAGATAATATCGCAGTAAGCACCATGCAATTCCTTGAGAACATTGTTTCTGTGGTATTACATCGATCCATGGAGCGTTTGGCCGGTTCCTGCTAGTGGTATTTTGTTCTGTGGTTTAGGGTTTTTCTACAAGCGTTATGGGGAGAAAGATTTTGATCCGATTTGCACGGGCCAACCCGATTCTTTCGAGATCGCCACTGGACGCTTGTTATATGTTCGGGGCCATTCGCTGTTATCGCTTATTCTTTCCATATCTATACAAGATCTAAGAACAACGGAAGGGCAAAGCGCCTAGCTCCTATGGAGCTGGTCAGAAGAAAATAAAATCCGACACCACAACCGATAAAGAAAGGAATGAAAAAGAGAAGAGACTCATCTCTTCGGAGAGTGAGGGAGGAACATGTAGCGCGAGGATGAGGAGATCGAGGCCACGTTTGTCAAGCTTCGACCCGTAACAGAAAAATGGGCCCAATCGACTTTGAAAGAGGATCACGTGAGCAGGAGTGAAGGTGACATTTTTGTTCGCCCATCCTACAAATATTCAAGAACGTAATTGCGCTTATGGTACCGGTTCAAGGATGGCCCACTACCTCGTTCGGGAGTTTTACACTGATCCCGGGAGAGAACTCACCGGTAGATAATCTTTATCAGAGACCACCGTGATGGGGTGCAATGAAGATCACTCCCGATTTGATAGCTCATTCTCATGATGTCCGCCCATCATAAGTGATCGACCTTATCCCCTCAAGGCAATTAACACGACGCCCATTTGTTCGCCGAGACCATGTGCACTCATCCCGTGGTCATGAGTGGTTTTATAAGCGCGAATTTGTGCTAGGGAAGCTAGCCGGAATATACGATTAACAAGATTATTCATGATAGAATCGACCAAAGGGCAACGAAACATCCTGGAAGCAAAGAAGAAATCCGCTTTTATATGAGGTGATGACCGAAACTTATCAATTATGCCTCGTCATATGGTGTATTATGAGAGACTTCCCAGCCTCTCGACCGAAAGTAGCATATTCCATTCCCATCTCTAGTGACAAATTGTGGAAGCTGGATGAGGGGAGTGGTTAAGGAAAGAGGGTTCTTCCTAAGTCAGCCTATTATAAACCAAACTGAGGCCAAGAGCCGAAGCCAGATCTACGAGACCACAACCTTCACATCCTCCTGGTCCCTGGCCTCTTCGTCTGGCAAAGACTCGCACCTATGAGCACATCCCTGTTGAAGAGAATAGAGCTCAATTAAGGGTGGTTCAAAATGCATTTGGTGGAACAAACATCTCACCACAAAGCCCTCCAGTTCTCAGAGTCAGATGAGTCAGAGAGCCCGCTTTGGTAGATGCCCCTCCTCCCGACTTATGATTCGAGGAGCTGGATTTCACCGGCCGATGAGGGACGCGGTTTTCTGCCAGATCGATGAGGACACCGTGGTAGTAGCATAGTGAAGTTAGACAGGTGTCGGTAATTGGGTGTAGACTCACCATGTCATGCCAACACCCATTTTGTTCATATTGCCCTATTTGTGTAGCCTATGGTCATTACAAACCTTAAAGACCTTTTTGATTAGTGTTCCTCTTGACTTTTATGCATAGTAGTTGTGTGGTTATGTTAGACTGTGCCTCTATAATATCGTTCATTTCATGTCATTTCATATGCCTTTCTTTTTCGATTCCATGGTCCTTATATGAATAGCTTGGTTTTCAGGTTAGTCATGTTATGTTCATTGTTTGAGACTGTGGGTTTTGGTTTAAATTGAGCTCGATGGCACACTATGTCGCTGAAGTATTATGTTTAATTTTTGCCTTTTGAGAAATCCTGCAAAGCTTAACTACACCTAGCGCATTTGTCGACATCATAACCGTAGGTGTCACTACTAGGTTTAAATCTTGCTAGGGACTAAAAGATGCAGGTTTGGGGTGCTCAACACACAAAAAAGACAATAATTATATTGGAATTCAAGATTTTAAGTCATACTTTGCTCAACATTTTCATGAGAATAGGTACTTTTTTAATTTGCTTTCGTGTTTCCGACTCAGATGTGTTTTTCAGGTTTAATGCATAATTACAGGCTGCTGATCTGTGTGTGCGGAAAGCGAATATGGATCAATGAGGAAGATGGCACCGCTTGGGTGAGGTTTCTAAAAGGCAACAATGTGGAAAACAGGAAGAGGCACTCAGACATGTACAACCCCCAACCTCAGACTGCATACCCCCATGCGTAAAAGTGGCAGCAGAGAAACCTCGCACCTAGCACAGCCCCAACCCGTACCTAAGACACCCAAGCTTGCAAGTACCAAGCACAACTCAGACGGTGACAACACTAACCCATCGTATAGGCGGTGAGAGTCATGAATTGAGCAGAATTTGATTCTAATGCAAGGGCTAATGCTCTGTCATCCAACAATCAATGTGAGATCACAATGGAAAAGGGTATAAAAGCTAAAGGATAGAGGGAGAAGGCAGCTTTTGATTATGAGGGTTAGGTTTTCATAAAAGAAGTATTCTTTTCCATAGTTTTGGCTAAGGTTTATAGATTAGGGTTGAAGATTTCAGTTTTCGGCAGATTTCGAATTTCAAGTTCATGTAACCTTTCAGTTAGATCACACAACTCGTTTCTTCTTTTCAAAAGATTTCAGATTTTCAATTTTCTGCTTTGCAATTGAATTCCGATTTTCTCTCAAAGTTCCTTTTATGAATAATTTCAATTATGATTTGCTTTCTAATTTCTATGGAGTTCTAAACTCTTATAGCTGGGTTCTACGTGTGGAAACTCACCGATCAAGGTAATAACCCTCAATTCCTCTTTATACTAATGGATTGTGTGATGTTGCACTTGTAGAGAAAATTTTATAAACCTTAGTTTGGCATTCTCTTGGACAACGTGTGAACGAGAATCCCCAGAAACGTTGTACTTGATTACAAATGCAAGTTAAAAAAGTCTCGAACTAATTGTCGAACAAGTGTTTAACATCCTCTACTGCTTTTTCATTCCTAAAAAAGAGCATTTAAAGCAAAGATCTTCCAAGACCATTCATCAATGGTTCTTAGATGACCGTAAATTAAGAGGTGGGAATTACTGATCAATAGTGAGCTGGAAACCTAAGAATCCCAAGAATCATCTCTCTATTTTAAAATATAATTTTAACTAATCCTTCAATCAACCAACCACAACCCCATAATTATTTCTTTGAATATACAATTTGGAGAATAGCTCCTAAGGATCAACTAAAGTCCACCCCGTGAGATGACCACATCTCCCACATTATTAAATGCTGCATCGACTTTAATTCATACGTCAGAATAAATTCAGCACACGAATTAGTAATGGCTAGTATACCAAAGTTACAACAACTGAAGAATAAAGGATTGCTTTCATCTGATCTCTCTTAATATCGTTCTAAGGACATTGGCATTTGGAAAATTTGTCACCCTTTACAGTTGGTGCCTTACCAGAAGAACATGATTGCATGTTGAACCTTTCCAGAATGTGTTCAATATACGTCTGTTGAGACAATCTCACAATGCCACAAGGTGTCTATCTCGGCATTATCCGTATGCCTACACATAAGATGCTTCCCCAAGATCCTTTATATCAAAATGGCTAAACAATAACGACTTTGTCTCAACCAACAGGTCAGTATCATTAGCTGCGAGCAAAATATCATCAACATATAAAACATAGAATATGTATTTTCTCCCACTAACCTTCATATATATGAATTGATCGACGATGTTCTCCTTAAAACCATTGGCAAAGATAACTCATCAAACTGATATTGTTCGAAGTCTCGCTTAGACTATAAATGGATTCGGAGCTTTAGGCTTACTTCCTCAATTGTCTATTATCGTAATGACTACTAGATGCTGGTCAACAAATGGCTGTAGATCGGGAGCGTATAATAAAGTATAGGAATAAAAACCGGGTGGTTCTTAAACACAATTTCTCTTGGCCCTTGGCTTGTACCAGTATCATCCTCAAAATAGATAGCTCAATTTGACTCAATCACTTTGGTGGTGTGTGATAGGCAATAAAACCTGGAACCTCTTGATCCCACACAATAACCAATAAAGTATCCACTAATGGTTTTTGGATCAAGTTTCTTAGATTGTGGGTTGTACGGTCTCACTTCCACCTTGCAACCCCAAACATGGAAGTGACAAAGACTAGGCTTCTTCTGTTAACCATAACTCATATGGAGTCTTAGGAACGTACTTACTAGGCCCAAGTGTCAAAGACTGAGAAATCAAGATCTGAAAGAATCTCTTCCTTAATTAATCTCTCCATGCTTTTGAAAATATGACTAACTGCTTGTGCCAAAGAATAGAAGACTTTTCTTTCAATCTCAAACGCTTGGTCCTACTAACAGTATTCACAGTAGGAGAAAAAGAAAGCAAACTATACAACTCTAATCAGTAAAGATTCCACATAAAGTGTTCCAGTGCCAATCCATAGTGAATCTCGATACAATTTAACTTTTCCAGTTCCAAAAGAAAACTATATCCAAGTCTATCCAAAATAAGTATTGATATCAAATTTCTCCTGATCAAGGGTATCTATGCCATATCCTGCAATTCCAAAAAAAGTTCCTGTACTAAGTTGTAATTTAACAACTCCTAGAAAATAAACTTGGACTCTTGTATCGTCTCCCATGTACATATACAGCTCCAAATTAGTTGGATTTCTTCTGCTTATCACTGCTTGCATAGAATTGCAAGCGTGAATGGTAGCACCACTATCTAACCACCAAGTATCAGATGACACATCAATGATATTGGATTCAAAACAAACATTCGCCCAATGATTATCAGATAGCCCATTTTTCCCATTCTTGTAATTAGTCTCATTAAGTTTCCTGATGGTAGATAACAAAAGGAAAGTCTAAAGTCAAGAATAAACAATGAGTTAAATGCTCAAAAATACATGTAAAACAAAGACATGCAAATTGCTCCATTCTTCGGCTTACCAAATGACCCACAAAAGTGGTCACCAAATGCTAGAGTCTATAAAATACAAAAAGACTCATACACAGGTAAAAGCAATCCACCAGCCGTCACAACCAAATGCATCAATTTTCACTGATAGGGTAGTAAAATTATGCGATTCATGACAGTTAATGAAATCTCTTCACTAAACTAAGCATCCTACCAAATAATAAAGTAATTGATAGAATAACTTCACTATCCGTATGGATCTTAGCAAAATTGATGCTAAATACAGGAGAAATTACAGTTGCAACATCAATTCCAAAAATATTCGACATGCTCAAACTTGCGAAAGGCAAGTACACAAGCATTCACTATTTCTCAATTTCACTCAAATGCAATAAGCATTCAATCTTATTCACAATATGATGTTATAAATAATCCCAAATAACACAAACATAATTGCAAAAACAATATGTGAAAAACAGTGAAAAAAATTGCAAAATTTGGTAAAAAATCCAATTTTGTGTCAAAACCAAATTTAATGCTACACACACACACACACACACACACACACACACACACACATATATATATATATATATATATATATATATATATATATTATAAGTCCATAGCCTCTTATAAAGTAATGATTCAAGCAGATGGCATATATCAATGCCTCCCATAACTCATTTCAATGAATAGCCCTTTCCTTTTAATAAATTCAATGAACGTATCCATCCATAATCGGTGCCAATACTCCATTTTTCAATATTGATTGACCCATAGTGATTAACTCCTTCCCTAGATTTCAGTATCTATTAGGTTTCATGGTTTATGGATTCACCCATTTAAACTAATATTTGCTTTTTCTTTTTAATTTCCGTTTTCTTTGACTTGACTTTCCAAACTGAGAACGGCGATTCTGTAGAAAAAGATTCTAAAACATAAAAGAACTTATGCCTCAAAACTCATCCAACTAATGATATCACATGCACCCAACTTCTCTTCTTAAAAAAAAAGGGAAAATCCACCTTTTCACTAAATTTTCAAATCAAAAACTAGTTCAATCAAAGTGCTGGCTGTTGAGAGACCCCATAAGCAAAACCCATCTGATACACCCATAGAATCACTCCCATTCAAGGTTGAAGGATGGTGATGTTAGATTTACAAATATTTAAGGTGCAATTACAAAAGTTTTGATGCTGAATTCTCCATTTAAAATATTACTTTAAGACATGTTTGATGGTGTAAAAACATCCCGTGGCATGGTAAAAGTTCAGCCAAACTCCAGATCGAATAACTAAGAAACTCGACTTTCTGCTTTATGTTTTGTTTCTTAATAATTAGATTTATTTGCTGCTCTAATGAAAATTCTGAAGAAAAATACAATCTACTACTTCCAAAAATACGATTTTCTGAGCATTAACCCACTTAAAAAGGTTCTCAAATCCCAGCCATTTAATAGAGAGAGAAAAGGATTCCAAGAAAAGAAAAACGGAGCTTTTTATCTTTGTTGATTGAAGGCAATCAAGAAGTATAGAAACCCGAAGATAAAAGAAACAAATTTGACAGCTTCAATGCCAATCAAAGTTGGCTCTGATACCAATTGCTAATTTTTTTTTGTAAGATCAAAAGTATTTATTGATTTATTGATCCCAAAACAATTGATCAATAATCAAAGGACCCAATGAATACATTACAAAATAATAAATTTATTGAAACAATGAAGCATATCAGTTCGTAGTGTGTAGAAAACATACCTGGCATGGATCTAGACTTATTGACTGCCATTAGTCTCCCAAATCTGCAAGGGATGAAATCAAAGAAAGACTAGGGTTGAAGATAGTTCTTTCCTTCTCCCCAAAGTGTGTTCGACCAAGCCCTTGTTAAATTCCAGGGCTCTATTTACTCACACACATATATATATATAGAGCACAAGGGAACAATTGGGCTTTGGTTCAATGAGCTTACCAAAATAAGGGAGAAGATAAAACCATGGACCTATAACTAGTTAATATTAAACCATCTCATAAATGGTCCATAATTAACATGCACAATATTACAATTAAAATTGTAATATAATTATGCTTAGTCCATAGATTAATAAATTAATCTAACATCTTTGCTATGAAGTATGGGCAAAGATGATGGCTTTGGGCTGGAGGTGTCTCTGTCTCTAAAAAAAAAAAAAGAGTTTTGTCTCAAAATATAGTTTATATTGTAAAATAGTTGCAGAATTGTAACTAGAATTGCAAAGAGAGAGAATAAGAGAGAATTATAGAAATGAAAGTTTAGAGAGAGAATGAGAGTTCTATTTCTTGGTCATCTATACAAGGGATAAAGATCCCATTATATAGGCATTTTAGTTGCCTACTCATTCATGTGAATGAACTTGTTCATTCACATGCTCCATAACACTCCCCCTTGAATGATCATCGACCTTGAAGGGAAGAATACAATATTCTTAATTTGTTAGGACTACCTTGTTAAAAACCTTGCCAGTAAAACCCAGTGGGATAAAACTTGGACGAAGGGAAAAAGATTACAGTGCACTAACATCCAATCATGCTCCCCCTCGTGTCAACATCCTTTGGCTGACGCATTCCAATCTTATATATTAACTTCTTGAATGTTGAGGTTGGTAATGACTTTGTGAATAGATATGCTAAATTATCACTTAAGCGCATTTGTTGGACATCAATTTTACCATTCTTCCGGAGCTCGTGTGTATAAAAGAATTTTGGTGAAATGTGCTTGGTTCATCTCCCTTGATATAACCCCCTTTGATTTGTGCAATGCACGTTGCATTATCTTCGAATAAGGTTGTTAGGTTATCTTCGATTGTGGAGAAACCATGACTTTGAATATGGTGGATCATAGATCTTAACCATATGTGCATTCACGACTTGCCTCTCGTGAATCGTAAAGAATCTCTAATGATTTGATGATGTGGCTACCATTGTTTGCTTAACATTTCCATGAGATGATAGTTCCATTGTAATTAAAATATACCCGCTTCAGATATGGCTTATTGTGGATCTCTAAAGATATCCCCAGATCTCGCCATCCTAGTAGTTTTTGTTTTGACTCATTTGAGTAAAATAGTCTCACATCAGTAGTTCCGCGAAGATATCGCAATACATGTTTGATTCCATTCAAAATGTCTTCTGCTGGGAGCGTAATTGTACATGGCTAATAAATTACGTAAAAGTAACATATAACGAGTATACTAGCAAGGTACATAAGTGCACTAATAGTACTAAGATATGGTACTAAGACTAAGTAATTTCACCCTTTTCACAAGGACTAAATGGCCATTTTTACATCAAGTGATCAACAACCATGGGGTAGCTAATGGATGTGCTTTATCCATATTAAAACGCTTCAAGATTTTCTTAATATATGTTGATTGATGAACCAACACACCATTTGGAAAATGCTCGATCTAGAGGCAGAGAAATTTTTTTGTTTTTCCAAGATCTTTCATTTCAAATTCCTTTTTCAAATATTTTGTTATCTTTGTCAGCTCTTCAGGAGTCCCAACAAGATTTAAATCATCAACATAAACAACAATAATTGAACATCCGATTTTTGATTTCTTAATGAAAACGCATGGACATATAGGGTTATTCATATACCCTTCTTTTAGTAAATATTCACTAAGGTGATTGTACCACATGCGTCCGGATTGTTTTAATCTATACAAAGATCGTTGTAGCTTAATATAGTACATGCTATGAGGTTTTGTACTAATCGCTTTCGTGCGCTTTAAATCCTGTAAGGATTTTCATGTATATATCATTGTCTATGGATCCATATAAATATGCAGTGATAACATCCATGAGACGCATACCTAGTCTTTTTCCCATAAATTATAGAGGTAATATATAAACATTCTTTATTACCTTCATTCATAGTTTCAATATGATATCCATTTTTGCGGATATCTTTTAACTAAGCAAAATTTCGATTTGCTAGAATGTAAAATATCATTAATATGGAATCTAGTTCCATTTGGTAGCATTATGTTTGCTCTTTTCAAGCCTTCAATTAAATATGATTCATGATGGAGATTTTTATATTTAGATATCACATTAATATATAGATTTGTATATAGTCAGACTAACATTAATATATCACTATCATCTACCTTTAAACTAATAATACATAAATTTAGATAAAGATAAAATATAAATAACAATATGATATTCTTATTAACTCAAAATAAAATACATAGAATTATTTATCATTTTACATTTTCATCATCTACTAAACAATTGGAAATTATCACTGAGAACTTGAAAATCCATATCAAAATAAGATAGGTCCAAATCCCATTTCCATCGCAAGAAATTAGTTTCTACCCTTTTTCCTTTATCCTTCATTTATGTTTCGATACATCTACCGATAAGCTTCCACATACGATATACGAAATTAGTGTCCTTCCATTCCACATCTGTGAGCAAGTCTCTTTAGAGCCTTGAAGAGTTTTTGGTGCACTTTCTCCCATTTTCTTGTTTCATTTCACCATTATTCCACTTCTCAAGGTGAAATGTACCTTCTTTGAAGGGCTAGAAGGATGATTATTATAGTGTTGGGAATTTCGCCACGCACTACCTAATTACCGACCAAGACTACGACCATGTCCACATCATCATCGGTGTGGGACAAAATTGCATTGACTTCAGTGGAACGGTTCGCATCTGGGGCTGGATGACTCCATGGTTTTTCATTAGTAGGTCATTATTCTTTGTTAAGTTATTAGAAGACATGATACACTCCGAATATTTAGGCAAATGTACGTTTCCTCTATATTGTCATGCAGAGCACATTAGAGGCGTGAAAACGTTAGAACGTTCTAGCATGTCTTCATCCATGATTTTCTCCGCATAGTTTCACTGAGCTCATTTTAAATGTAGTTAGAAGTTATAATTTCATTGACTATTTTAAATCTTGCAACTCTGGGTGCTTCTAGTCATACAAGCTTTTGCAAATCACCGCTTTTTTGGTGGTCAAATCTATCCTCTGTCATCTCCACAAAGTGAAAGGATCTTTTACAAGAGATACTCATTTTTCTCAAATCCTTGTGACGATGCCTAAGGAAAATAGTTATTTTGCATAGTCCCTATTGACTCTTTCATTTCCTTCTTTATCGTTTCAAGATTCACAAGCTGATGTATTTGCATCGTTAATCCATTTATTAATAATTTTACCGTAATATCAAGGTCACACCAAGTTTTGTGAGATTTGACATTTTGGTAAACTTTTAATATATGATGAAAAAAATTGATAATAGTATAATTTTACCTTTGCTGGAATAGATTCATGCTGATAACGTATTGTAAAATAGTTCCAGAATTGTAACTAGAATTGCAAAGAGAGAGAATAAAAGAAAATTATAAAATGAAAGTTTAGAGAGAGAATGAGAGTTCTATTTCTTGGTCATCTATACAAGGGATAAAGATCCCATTATATAGGCATTTTAGTTGCCTATTCGTTCACATGAATGAACTTGTTCATTCACATGCTCCATAACAGTTTACATTTTTATGCTTACTTTTTTGACCCTCCAAATTCACCCAAATTGCTTACTTTTTTCTCCCATGTGAAGTTGTAATTTTAAAAACAAAAACCTTCTATGTAGGCTGTAGCACTACCTTGTGACAACGATAACTAATAAAAAACAATTGAATTTGAGTTGTCAGAAAATAATATAAAGGATTCGAAAAGTAATTGGTATAGCACAAGTCAAGTCAATTATTGTTTATGGTCCCAATTCTCTCTCTGTGTCATAACAATCTACAAAACAAACAACATCTGTGTGTCAAAGGTTGGCGGCTAGCACATGATTTGGCCTAATTCTCATACTAGTAAGACTAGCAGGTGTCATCTTTATTCAAAACTACATGCTTTAATTTCTAGGAAAATAAAAGAGTTTTTTACATATTTAGTTTTTTTGAAAAAAACATTACTAAAATAGTTTGAAAATTAAAATAATGTCTAAATTAGTGCATGAACAATAATGCCGTGAACTTAAAAATTTGTCAAAAATTTGTAATGCTGCAGTCAATGACTACGACATTACTGTTCACACAATAGTTTGGACATTATTTTCATTTTCAAACTATTTTAGTAATTTTTTTTAAAATAAACCCAAAAAGTAACCAACTCATCTTTGGCGTTTATGTGGGGGTGGACTCAATACATTGACTTAAGTCATAAGCAAGAAAAAATGAAAAAGTTTAGGGCTCCCACCTTCCTTCCTCCTCCAAATTTCCTCGTCTCTTTCCTCTCCAACTTCTAACATTTTATGATTCTTCTCACTCGCCATTAATACTGATTCGTAATCCACTCTCTTCTTTTTGTTTTCGGGTCACAAAGACTTCGCAACGCCTTTTAGTTACCGTAGAGGTAGAATTCACTGAAGATTGTGTCACGGAATGGCGTCTGATTCCTCCTCCTCTTCCAACGTCTTCTTGAGTTTTAGAGGTGAAGACACCAGCCACAATTTCACAGATCACCTCTATACTGAGTTAATTTGAAGAGGCATTACGGCTTTCAGAGATGACCGACTTTCCAGAGGAGAAGAGATCCAACCCGAGCTTCTCAAAGCTGTTGAAAAATCAAGATCTTCCATTGTTGTTTTCTCAAAAAATTATGCTGATTCAAGGTGGTGTTTAGAGGAGCTTGAAAAGATCATCTAGTGCAGACAGAAATGGCTATGAAGAACATATGAAACATTCACCAAGCATGGCTCTGAAGAAGATATGAAGAACAAAGTAGAGAGATGGAGGGAGGCCTTGACTGAAGCAAGCAATATTTTCGGATGGCATATAGAAGTGGGGTAGTGTTCAATAACTTCTTTTTTAGCTTTTGTTAATTATGAGTAGCTTTCATTTATGGGTACTTTTTTTTTTTTTTTTTGAAAACTAATCACTTTACATTGTACTTTGTAGTATTCCGTGCCCTACAGTTTTAACAAGATACTTGTATATTTTCCAAATTCTAGTAAAAAAATAAATAGTTATAAATTTAAAATTTTAAAGAAATTCATTTAAAGCCATTGAGATCTCGCTCAAGTGGCAAATGGGTTGGAACGGCAAGTTCCATGTCTGAATCTTGTAAAAAATAGAATACTAGAAAGTGATATGCAAAGTGAATAGAATAAAAAAAATCAATTATTTAAAAATCATTTCATCAATAAATTGAAAAAAAAAAAAGTGATCACCATTCTTAATATTTTATCAATCCACATTAAGTAAACAACTTATTTTTACATGCATCAAATAACAACCATAAATTCTAGAATTTATACTTTTGCAATATAATTATTCTTCTTCTATGTTATTTTTATTACTACTTTTACTACTGTCATTTTGCTGATATTGTTAAAATTTCTCAAATATGCCGATTACCATGAATTAATATTTCTAATTTGGAACAAATTTTATTGGCAATTTTTTAGTAATTAATCACCAACTCTTATTTAAAATGATTTGAGAGCCAATTGCTAAAGTGAATTTCAAGTTTTGAAATAAAATATAACACAAATTTTCATTAAATTAATTTAGACATGAAACAAGTTATATATATATATATATATATATATATATATATATATATATATATATATTTCTACTTTGTTTACACTGCTTTAGTATAATCCCATTAATCATGTTAAATATCCTAAAATGACATATCTTAGAACAACGTAATCAATTGACAGTATCCTTCATCGTTTAATAATGGCGACTTAATTTAAAAAACTAACAAATATATGAACAAGGTCCCAAATAGAAGTCAATGCATTCACAAAATATGAAAAAAAAAAAAGGTCTCCTAGCTCAAAGACATTAAAATAAGAAAATAAAACAGAAATTGAGAATAAATGATGCAGCGTGTAGCGTGATTGGATCAAACATCGAATATCATCAAGTAACAACACGCCTTAACTTAAAACAAAGTAAATCAAAAGCTTTGAATTTTCTAATATATTGATAAAAGTGATAAAAATCCTTAAAACAAACTCTAAAACATTTATTTATACCCTAGGTATAATTTAAGTGTAAGAGGAAATTAAATAATATCTCAAAACAATAATATGAAAGAAAATAATACTCCAAAACAATAATAAGAAGAAAATAATACGCCAAAACAATAATGAAAATAAAAATAATATCAAAAAGATAATGTTTCAAAACAACAAAAATAAGGATTTTGATTGATTTGATTTAACGCTCTGCGTTAGTCACCTCCTTTTGCCAAAAACTCATCCTCAAGTTACTTTCTGGATATCCAAGATTCATACCTGGCTGGAACAAGGTAAGACCAACAACATTGAAGGTCTTTGAAATTCACATCAAACTTGGCAAGTCAACTACATAAGCATTGTTGTTGATCTTCTTAACAATTTGGTATGGTCCATACTTTCCTTGTTGAAGATCAAGTATGGCCACCCTATGCTCGAGCTAATGAAAACCATCACTCTCATCACCAACATCAAACGACTATAGTTTGTCTCGCTCTCCATCTCAGATTTTGTATTAGCCTTCTTAACTTGTTTTTGATGACTGCTCACACCTCTTGAACTTGCTTTGCCAAATCATCACCGCCACACTAAGACTCGGACTTTGGAAGCTTCACAAAATTTAAAGCATGATTAGGACACTTCATGTATACAATGGAAAACAGGGATCTACCTATTGCACTATGAACGACGTTGTTATAGGCAAACTTTGCTTATGCTGTGGCAAATCCCATTGCTTTGGTCTATCCATGAAAATACTTCAAATAAGACTACCCATTGTCTTATTAACAACCTCTATCTACCCATCTGTCTGTGGATGTGTTGTACTATTGAAGTTCAATGACGAGTCAAATAACCTCCAAAGAGTCATCCAAAAGTGACTAAGGAACTTATTGTCAAGATTAGATGTAATAGTTTTTGGCACTCCATGACACCTCACAACCTCCATAAAGAATAGTTTGGTTGTAGAAGATGTATTTGTAATCTTCTTACATGGCATGAAATGCGCCATCTTAGAAAACCTGTCAACCACAACAAACACAGTATTCATACCTCGTTGAGTTCATAGCAAACCCAACATGAAGTCCACATAAAGATCCTCCCATATAGCATCAGGAAAGGGTAATGGCACATAACCCATGTTTCGAAGTCCCACCTTCACCCTTCGACACACATAGCACTCCCACACAATAGTAGTCACATCCTTCAATCTGGGGCCATAGTACCATTCTTTCACCAATTCAATGGTTTTATCTCTTCCAGGATGACCCGCTAAACCATGACCATGAAAGTCTCTAATGACCTTCTCATCAAGAGAAGTGCGAGGAAGACAAAGCTTCCTACTCTTCATGAGAAACCCATCATGTATATAAAAATCATCACAAGGTTGTTTAAGCACACAAGTAGCCCAAACCTTTTTCAAGTCATCTCGTATGTAATCTGGCCAATGTCTCAAAACCTACTATCTCTACACCTTAGCTAGTTCTCACTGAAGCCACTGCCTACTTTATTCATCCGCCACCCTATTTTGTTGTCCTGATTTATGAATAAGCTTATAAGAGAATTTCTCTATGTAAGCTGACCACCTAGCATGCATATCACTTCTAATTTGTTTATGTGCACTTAAGTACTTCAAAGCATGATGATTAATATAGAGAATGAAATCCTTGATTATGAGATAATGCCCCCAAGTTTTCAATGCCCTCACAACAGCATAAAGTTCTTTGTCATAGGTAGCCGATTTGCGCCTTGCTTCGCACAATTTTTCACTAAAGAAAGCTATCGGCCTCTTCTCTTAGAACAAAATAACCCCTATATACCAATTCCATTAGCATCACACTCTACCTCAAATAACTTCTCAAAATCTGGTAATGCCAAGACAAGTGTTGTGTTTAACTTTTCTTTAAGCAAAGAAAAACAATTCTCTTACTCCTCGCCCCAATGGAACCTCCCTTTCTTCAAACACTCAATAATAAGTGCTACAATGCTACTGAAATGTTTAATGAACCTCCTATAAAAGGTTGCTAACCCATGGAAGCTCTTTACATCACTGACATTCTTTTGGGTAGGCCATTCCCTAATAGCCTTCACTTTCTCCTCATCTACTTTAATTCCTTCACTACTCACCACATAGCTAAGAAATAGAAAACCATTTGCCATAAAAACACTTTTTTTTTTTTTTCAAATTTGAATATAATTTATTTTCCCTCAACAACTTAAACAATTCCCTAAGGTGTCCAACATGCTCCTCCTTCGACTTACTATGAATCAAATATCATCAAAATAAACAACTACAAATTTTCCCATGAAAGGTTGTAGTACCTTATTCATAATCCGCATAAAAGTACTAGTAGAATTTGTTAGCCCAAAAGGCATGACTAACCAATTGTACAGTCCATCTCTTGTCTTGAATGATGTCTTCTACTCATCACCTGGACAAATTTTGATATGATGATAGCCACTCCTCTAGTCCATCTTGCTAAACACAATTGCTCCACTCAACTGATCAAGCATATCATCTAGCCTTGGAATAGGAAATCTATATCCAATAGTAATTTTGTTGATCTCCCACTGGTCTCGCATATTATTTGCCAACTCTCATCTTTCTTAGGCTGCAATACTGAACTCCACACGTCATGATAGTCAATATGACCCTTGCTTAACAACTCTTCCACCTTCTCCCTTAAGATTTCATTCTCCTTGGGACTCATCCTATAATGAGGTAGATTACGAAGAGAATCAATTTAAATCACCTATGTAGTAAGTTATATGTTACACATAGGGAGGTAATCCCCAGAAAATCTTCAGAACTCACATCATCAAACTCCTTAACAAAGTCTCGCACCTCCAGCACCTAATTGGAGTCCCAACTAAATTTCTACTTTCTACTTCTCCCCTTACAACTATCAAATGCACTTCCTGTGTCTCCTACACTCACCCATAAGTGAAGATGGGTCATAAAAGTTAGAAAGTTTCTTCCTCTACTTCAGAAGCTGGGTTTGCTCTTCCAAGTGAAAGACACTGGTGTATATTTTATTCCCTTTCTCTAATTGATGTTACTCAAGGCTAGTGCCTAACATCCACATCATACTCAAGGACGCCCCAAATAAAATGTGACAAGCATTCATATCGAATTCACATCACTGACACCTCATCATTATACTTTCCAATAGAGAAGGACACCTTTCAACGCTCATTCACCAATATCACCAACTTCTTTAATCCACCCAATAACATGCGCCGTGAGTTTCCGTCTCAACCGTGAGCCTCCACAACATCTTTACTTATTATTTTCTCCTAACTCCCAAATATCAATAAAATCACACAAACTCCCTCGCACAATACTCCTAAGCAAGTATTTATGGCGTTAGGTCTCATCACCGCACTTCGGAGATAACATGAGCTTCTCACCACACAAGTGTACTCTTCCTACTCATATATTTCATAATCATTTATCCCCATAAGGTCTCAGACATCTCATTCTCTACAAACATCATCAGCCCTTCTCCACTACATTCATTGCCTTCCTTTTAGGACATTCATTGGAAAGATGTCCAACCTCTCCACATCTATAGCACTTAACACTGGAAGGCCTTGCATAAGGGTTATCATTTCTGGCATGCATAGACGTATTACCCGTATCTCCTCTTCCAATCGCTATAGCTTTCCCTTTCCTACACCAAATATCAAGCAAGCCCCACGCTTTTACATGGCTACGGTGCTCCTTCATTACTTGGAGCCTTATTATCTACCCCTCCATATTTCTATAATTAGTATCACATTGCTTCAAGAATGAGTAACTCGGCTTTCATGGCCAAATTTCTAGCCTCTTGCACACTGAAAACCATATGCACCCTAATTTTATCTCTAATAGTCTACTTCAACCCACTCAAATATCTCACCGTCATATATTCTCACTTTATGGATACTCACATTCCTATCGCCAATCTAAAAATTCAGCAATATATCTTATTCACACTCATACTCCTCGTGTACATCTCTTATCAAAGATAAAAATATATTATTCATAGTTTGCTGGAGGCAAAAATCTACCTCGTAATAATTGTTTCATCCTACTCCATGTTTGAACATGACCACACCCCTCTCTCATCCTCATCTCCCTCAATTTGTCCCACGATACTGATGCTCCCCCTTTTAACTTATAAGCAACAAATTTAACCTTCCTATTCTTGGGCAACTCGGTATAGTCAAAGAACCTATCTACTTCAGTTAACCAATCCAAAAACCCCTCAATATTAAGATCACCACTGAAGTTAGGGATATCTATCTTTAGTTTGTATTTGTCGTCTCCTCTGTAGTTTGCTTACACGTTCTCCACCTTTGCCTACCACGTGATTTGCACCACCCAAGTCTACTTCTCCTCGTTATCCGGGGCGTCATCAAATCCTATGACTAGCCTTTCTTTACCTCACAGATATTTGAATGGGACTAAAAGTAGGTCTAGCGGGGCTAATTCCTCCGCCTTGTTCCTCATCATCATTCCTACGCCCTTGTTCATCAATACTCAATAACACCAGTAATTGTGCTTGTACTATTTCCAACTATTGAGTTAAATTTTGAATTGATTGTTGTTGCTCATTAATCGACCTCCAAACAACTTGCAATCCCCGATCACCATCTTGGGATTGGTTGCCCTCACTAGTACTAGTATTAGCCATCGATTGGGAGAAACACGCTCTGATACCACCTAACACAGCATGTAGCATGATTGATCAACAAGAATAACATGTCTCGATCTAGAGACCAATTTTCAATCTAGAGAACAAAGTAAAACAAAAGGTTTAAATTTTATGATAAATTGATAAAAGTGATAAAAGTCCCTAAAACAAACTCTAAAACATCTATTTATACCCTAGGCATAATTTAAGTATAATAGGAAATAAAATAATATCCCAAAAACAATAATAGAAAAGAAATAATACCTGAAACAATAATAGGAAAGAAAATAATACTCCAAAAACAATAATGGAAATAAAAATAATATCCAAAAGTAAAGATAATATCTCAAAACAACCAAAATAAGGATTTTGGTTGATTTGATTTAAAGCCCTGGGTCAATAAAAAGACATGGTTTAGAAGGTTGGACAATTAGCCTTGACATGAGAGCTTGAACCGAGTGTTACCAATTCATCAAAGCTAAAATTATTTCTAGTAGTTGGGTCTTATTATGCAATAATTAAATTGTAGAATTTAACTTAAATAATCCAACATTAAGTGTGTAACATTTAGGCTTCTATGATGGGATCATTAGATATATAAGTTTATGGTAATTAGGGTTCGATGATGGGATCATTAGAAAATACACTAATGAATTGAAACGAACCGGCCCAATCTTATAGATATTGTCCGTTTTGGGGCCAAAGAGCCTTCATGACTTTAAAACGCATTTACTAGGTTGAGAGGAGTCCATACTTATATAGTGTTAGGAACTTTTCTCCCTATCCGATATGGGATGTGACATGAATGATAAAAAAGCCCAAAAATTTTCTTCTAGAGATGTGAACACTTAATCTCAAATTTATAAGGCGACTAAATATGTTTACATGCAACACAAATAATTACATTTTATGTCTTGGATTTAATTTTCTTTTAATTGTCATGGGTAATAAGCATCATACGAGATTGTACTTTAGCCAAATCAACTTGATTCTTATTAGCAGTGCTCATTTTTTGACTTACCATTTACTCTCTAACATATTTCATAATGCTAGGTACGAATCGAAGTATATCAAGGAAATCACTACCCACATTTTCAAGAGATTGAATTATAAATGCTTATATGTTGGAGAGAATTTAGTTGGAATGGATTCCTATTTAAGAGAATTGTCATTGAAATTGAAAATTCAGTCAAATGATGATGTCCGAATAGTCAGATTTGGGAGTTTGTGGAATTGGCAAGACAAACCATCGCTTAAAGTATATAATCAAATTGCTCCCGAATATTATTGTATTAGCTTTCTTTGAAATGTTAAAGAGATTCACAAAGATGAGGGCTACATGATTTACAAAATCGCTTTCTTTATGATATACCAGGAGAAAAGCATTATAGTTATTAGTCAAGGAGCCTAAGTAATACATAATATCTTTCTAAGCCTAAAAGGCTCTTATTTTTTTGATGATATTGATGATGACTTGAAACACTAGAGTATCTAGTTGGAAAACATCATTGGTTTGGGAGAGGAAGTAGAGTCTTGATAACAACTAGAGATCAACATTTGTTGGATATAGTCGATGACCTATGTGAGATTGAAGAATTAAATTCTCAAGATGCTCTCAAGCTCTTTAGTCTATATACCTTTCAACAAAATCTTCTAGAAGAAGATTATAAAAGTTTTTCGGATGATGTAATACGTTATTGTCAAGGTCTTGTGTCGCCCCAAAACCCGGGGGTCCGTTGACTACTCGTCAACCCGCGGAATACTCGTGAATGCTCGTGACCCTAGCATTTTTCTCAAAACCCAGTAGTCTCCTTGTACGGAGCTCTACCCAAAATACAAAACTTGTATAAACTCGGCACATACCAGTCCCAAACAATCCAATATATGAATATATATCACACGGCCACTGGGCCCATACGCACTCAATATACATGTCGACTATGAATCCAACTATATACCCAATAGTTACAAGAGTTACTGATATGTTTTACTTCATACAACATATATTAAAATGAAAAGCATTCTAATACATGTATACATCAAAGCCACAACCCGGCTTTCTTCTAAATGGATCGGTTTCTCGAGCCGCCTCCATGTACCCGAAATATGGGGAATCCTGACGACGCGTAGCTAACGCCGTTAGGAGAATCGCCTAAGCGGGCTACCACCACCTAAGTGCAAGGCAATGTTCCACTTAAAACACACATTCCGCAAATGCATGATCCTGTCGAATTGTTCACATGACCAACTCAGATCCCGAGTCCTCACGTATTCCCCTCTCACACTCGCCAAGCCTCGTATGAGAATATTCGCTTTATTAGTGGACAACTCCTTCCGGCGAATATATATCAATCGCCGCCCGACGATTGATATATATTATTTGTTTGTGGACTACCCTCCGATGAATAAATATCAACTGGGCCGCTCCGACGGTTGATATATTATTTAGTTTGTGGACTACCCTCCGATGAATAAATATCAACTGGGTCGCTCCGACGGTTGATATATTATTTAGTTTGGACTACCCTCCGAACCTTGTTTCTCTAGACTCATCTCATGCACTAATTCCTATATTCCTAGGATACCCCAGTGCATATGGAATGCATGTATGCCAGTTCCATCACAGTCTAATCACATGCAAACATATCAACATGAATATATTTCGCATAAAATTAACTCATGCAACATGTTATGAAATTAGTATTTCAACATCAAAATTAGCTCTCTGGCCAATATTCAAACACAAGCAATTCAATTCGAATTATTTAATCCAAACATATATTTTCAATGGTAATATATTTTCGTAACATTATTCGAGAATAAAGGTGAAACCCTCGCTTACTATTCCCGAAAATCACTAAACAAATGGCTCAATTTAGCGAACCCGAAATCCACTCCGCCATTCCCTACCTAACGATACCAAACAACTATTTAATACACGTTAAAACCAACCCACACCCACGAAATTCGACTCCGTCACTGACAAACCCATAAAGTCTCCAAAGAATTTTTACAATTTCTGGCCCCATGTTCGGGGACCGATCCACAACCCATTCCTATTTTCCATACACACATAATTTAAAGCAACATTTTCTTAATTTTAGGAACCAAACAGCCCACAAATATATTCTGGGCAATCACAAGACTAGAGAAAATCTCAAGAAAATTAACAATTCGTCCCATGCTCGGGGATTCGACCAAACGGTCCCTCACTCTACCAAACCAACCAAACATCAAAACCCTTAAAATGAGAATAAAACACAAGTAGGGAGAAAATCCTACCTCTGAGTTGTCAAAATCCGCAAACCCGGTCCACGCTGCAGCCTGCTCCGCCGTAGAACGTTTCTTCGTCCGAAGTCGCCAACTATCTGATTCTCCCGATTTTCTAGAGAAGCCCACTCTCTCTCTAAGAAATTTCAAAACCCACGTACCGCACTCCAAAATGTCTCACGTTTTTAATTTTACTAAACAGAAGACAGTAATTATTCTATTTTGTCACTTTCGACTTAAAATCAAATCTCTAAACGACCCTTGGTCCCTCCTTACTGTGATTGTTATTCTAAGACCACCTCGACCGTCCATTCATCATTTTTCTACTCATACTCACTTATGGTACATGAGTATATGCTCTATGTGTCCTGGTCGCATCGAATTGATTTACTATGACCCGAAATGCGATGCCTCAAAAACGTGCCGATTCGACCCGTCTTTAAAATTAAGGAAATTTTACGTGCTAACTAGATTTCCGCGAGACGATTCCAATCTGCATGTCTGGTTTCATCATCCGAGATCTAGAGAATTAATTACGTATTTTTAACCGTAATTACAATGTCAGAATCGAAATTACGATTTTCCTTACTCGCACCAAATTTCGCCTACATTCTCCTCCTTAAAAGCGAATTTCGCCCGAAATTCGGAACGATCTTATCAAACACACGCATATGCAACATGCACCGTACCACATGCATGTAACCAGTCATTTAAAATGCTAAACGACTAAACCACGCACTCATCCCAAACAAGAAGGGATAGGTGGCTCGCATCGCGTCCTCGCGCTCCCACGCTGACTCCTCCACTCCACGCGGCTGCCAGCACTCCCCACTAGCTCTCACGCCTTGGCGCAAGACCCGATCACGACTATCAACAATGCACCCTGGTCCCTCCTCGAAGGTCCCATCCGTGTCGACCTACCTCGTCCCCAATCCACCACACATGAGCCGGATCCGGGAGTATATCTCCGAGCATGGAGACGTGAACGCCTTGTGGACACCCGGTATTGGCAGAACGCTAACCCACGCACAGCCGCCTATCCTGTAGCATTCTGAAGGTCCAATCGAACTCCCACGATAGCTTCCCGCGCTCCCGAACCCCGACCTCACTCCCAGTATCACCTTCAAGAAGACGTGATCCCCAACCTCGAACTCTAAGGGTCAACGTCGTACATCTATATAGATCTTCTGCAGGCCCTGAGCCGTGAGAAGACGCTATCGTATCAAGCTCACCTTCACGGAGGTGTCTCTAATCAAATCCTAATCTGATGGATCTCTCTCCCACTGGTCCATCCTAATCCAAGTGGACTCATACGGCCTCCCATACAATGCCTCATATGGTGCCATTCGTACACTCACCCGATAACCGCTGTTATGTTTAATTCCAATCGGTGGTAATTAATCTCTTACCCTATGATCCAGACACATGTTCGCAACATGCCCTAACACCCGTATAATCCATACACGTAGACCCTACACAACCCTTGCTTGTGTGTAAATGTACTAACCTCTCCATAACAGACACCATTAACCAATGGACTGGCCAACTCAATCCATGCCATGCATATCATCCATTCACCGAGCCCTTGTCACTTTTAACAACATCCAATGAAATTTCCAAAGGTATTCAAACTCCTCGAGTCACTCCTTTAATTCTATCACTCAACTCTAAGTCTGGGTGATAACCATGTCCGTGTGTTTTCATTTCTCGAAAGTCACCCCACTCTAATACCAACTCTAAGTCTCGTGTGATAACCTTGTCCGTGTTTTCATCTCGAAAGAACACAACTCTTCTGGCTTACACTTCGAGCCTCTACATTTCCCGACCAAATTATGAGTTCACTGGATTTAGTCCTAAAGACAATCCCAACTCACACTCACCAAAAGTGTGAAATTACCTCATACCGTGCACCCACACCCAACTCGACGCGATGTTACCGTGCACACGAACACAATAATGCCATATTGTGATACCTTATCCCGGGGTCCACCATGAGCCGAATCCGAGAGATCTCTCACTCATAATCCCGACTTATCAAGTCAACTCTCACCCTACACCCTAGGGAAGAACATCTATATCAGGCTTCTCTAAAGGCCTTAACTTAAGCCCAAACTAATGTCAGGTTTCCGTATGACAACCCGACCTAGGTCTCAACTACTGACAACTCGATGGTTGTCAACTCATCCATGTCAAGCCCCATACACGCAACCAATAGGTCTACCACCACCACGCCCATTACGCAACTCCTGACCGTCTCCCGACACCCACACCTCGGCCCCTCAGCCAATCAGGTTGCTGGAAGTGCTTGTATAGCACCCTAAAACTGAAACTAGTTCCTCTGACCCTTACTAGGGTGTGGAGGAATGAATCGTATCCTCTCCTATCCAACGGCTAACTGGGACTGCATTGTCCCAAAGTCTTAGGATCCCTGTCTCTAGGGCAATCCCGTCACTCATGCTCAATCCTAGCCCTAGTCCTAAAACTAGTGTGAAGCAGAAGTCTTCTGCCTCTTTCCCGAACTAGGAGAAAACTGATCCTCCCTCTAGCTACCAACACCCTTATCCCGAGTGTTCCAAGTATCCTCGATTTCTCCCTCTATGGTCAGGGTCGTCCCAACCATGGAGTCCATATCCCGTAGGCGAAACTTACATCCCGCCCGAATGGACAATCAAGTACCATTCTCGCATCTCCTCGTAATACCTAGCCAATCCTAAGAAACTACCTATCTCAAGATTGACATTCTGGGCCTTCCAACTCATCACCACTCAATCCCTAGTCGACCGACACTCCTGATGCTAACACCACATGTCCCAAAAATCTCACCTCGCAGCCAAACTCGTGACTTACCGAACTTAGCGACAACTTATGGCCCTTAGCGTACCAGAAACAATCCTCAAGTGATACCTATGCTCCCACTCGACTCCGGGAGTAGATCAAAATGTCATCCACGAAGACTACGACAACCGACCTAGATAGGGCTGGAATATCTCATGCATGAGATCCATGAAATGTCATGGGCGCATTCGACAACCAAAGGGCATCACCGCAAACTCAGTGCCCATAACGTCCTAAACGCCGTCTAGGATATCATCCCAACCTCGCTGACAGGTAACCATGCATAAGTCTATCATGGAGCAGACTCGCGCCCTCTCAACGGTCAAATAAATCATCAATCCCTGCAATAGGTACCGATTCTCGATCATAACCCCGCTCCACCGCCTATAGTCAATTCACAATGGCTGGCTCCGCCCCTCTTCTTCGCAACCAAAACCGAAGAGCCCCATGGGCGGCGTTCTGGCTCACAAACCCATTGTCCAATAGATCCTGTAGCTGGACTCTGAGTTCCTACAACTCAACCGGTGCCATCCTATGCGGAATCATAGAGATGGTTAAAGTACCAGGGTGTAACTCGATACCAAAGTCTGTCCCTATGTGGATAGTAGTCCGTAGCTCATCTCGGGAAAAAATATTCGTGACTCACAAACCACTGAGGTAGATCTAAGTCCGGTCTCACCTCGTCCTCTTGTAAGACTCGCTAGGCTAACCCGCCAACCGTCCCTAGCACTGACTCATACCGCCCTGGGCAAACAAGGATTGTTCCCCCCGAAATACCACATACACGACACCGTCCCGCGTGATAGGCCAGAATCCTCCTACGCCTCACAACGATAACGATCCCGTAAGCTACCAATCCATCCTCGTGACGACTTCGAACCCTCACATGTCCATAACCTCAGTCCACCGTGAGTAGTGTCCCCAGATCTTCACCGCAACCCTCGACATATCGTACCTATTCTCGCCCTAACCCCTAGGGGAGAACTCACAAACATGGCTCCTCTAAGGTCTCTAGAGGTCCTTGCCCATTTCCACCATATATAGGCCTCATTCTCTAGCTAGAACGCAGCTAGTCTAGTCCTGGTCGTGTCGGAGGTAATCTCCATGGCCTCTAGCACCTTCCCAGTTTCGTGGATGACCAATGGCTCACACCATCTGTCTCCTCCCTCCGTGAATGCCTGGAGGATGATGCACCCTAAACCTCTCAGGTTACTAGATCTTCCCGTCTATATGCTATACTAGCCTGCAGCAGCATCTGGTCGGTGAATACCCACAAATTTCTAAGTAAAGTCCAATGATCAAACACCGATTGTGCCCGACCGCACTTCGTGGACGTCCCATGTCCTCGCCCTCTTACTAGCCATTTACACAATTACCATGACAAACTTAATCATTTAACTCTCATTTCGGGGCCTAACTAGCAATGCACATGCCAACGTATCTCTAACAACTTATGAACTAACCCGCTCATTTCCTAAGGAAGCAAATCTCCAACCACTCAATTTATTTATTTCAAGAAGGTTCTATGCTCTCTTGTTCGTTCCAGTATCCAAATCCTTAAGGTCGTAATCCATAACCTTAGTATTCACCCTTTTCCTATACGCATTACACCATGCATATAATTTCGTACACAACTGGTCAAGAATCACCATTTCAAATGGTGGTTAACTAACACAAGATTCTAAGGACAACCACACTCTCTCGAGACACTAATCATACACATAACTCGCTATACGCAATCATTTCGTGTTAAAATATTGTTTTCAACAAAATTTTATTTTCAAAAATTTTATTTTGAAAATTTTATTTTTCGAAAATTTTATCAAAATTTATTTGATTTTTATTTGAATTTAATAAATATTTTTTTTCGAAAATTTTATTTTACAATGAACAGTGTTCATTTGGTGACTCAGAAAACGTAGTCAAACGATCGAAAATGGGCCGAGTGCACCAGTGCACCGTCATATGCCGCCACGCGCCTGTGCCAAGGTGTTTCAAGATTTCCAGCCACGCGCCTAGCGCCCAGCCGCGCGCCTAGCGCCCAGCCGCGGGCCGCTACAGGCTCTCGCGCTCGCCCGCTTCTCAAGGCTTCATTGGCTGGCACGCTCACAGACGCTTCCTCGCGCTTCGCGCTTCGCCTCGCGCCCCGCGCCTGGTCGCCGCCACACGCCTTCTCGCCTACGCCTAGTCGCCCAACCCGCCCAACCCGCCCTGTACTTTCCCACTCCAAATGGCAGAGCCCATTTTAGGTTCTCAGACAAATTTTTTTTTCAATATTAATAATAATTTTTTTTTTTCATTTCAATTATAATTCAGCATGAAAATCACTCAAATCACTGTACCATTTTTTTTCATACTTTTAATACTCAAATAAATTTATAAAATTTATTTTTCCATTTTCTTCAATCCTCATCCACAAATTTATAAAAATTTATTTTCCTTCAATTTCAATTCCAATTTTGTACACCGTACTCACCTAAAATTGTTTTCTAAAATATTTCTTATCTCATCTATGTCCCAATCACTGGGCACACATAAAAATATCAACATATGAAACATGTCATGCACACCCAAACACACAATATGACCCGCATACACACCAATCATCAACACTTACAAAATCAATAAAAACACATCAACACACGTGCAAGTAGTGTCCTAGCTTTGTCCTTGATTTTCCTAGGTAATTCATACCTAAACTCAACATCAAAACCAATCTAGTGGTGATGGTTTTACTTCCATGGCCTAAGCCCAAATTTTCTATCCATAGGTTCCCATAAACCTATACTCACACCATACCACCTCAGGCGATGGATACCCAAACCCGGCCCCTAGGTATTCGTATACCCAAGCTCTAATACCAAGCTGTGACGCCCCAAAACCCGTGGGTCATGACTACCAACCTCGCTGAATACTGTGAATGCTCGTGACCCGACATTTTTTCAAAATTCCAAGCAGTCTCCTTGTACTATTCACCCAAATACAAAATCCTGTATAAATCAAGACATACCGTCTCCAAACAATCCAATATATGCAATATATATCAAATATGGCCACTTGGGCCCATAACAGTACTCAATATACATGCCGACTATGAATCCAACTATATACCCAATAGTTACAAGAGTTAATATGTTTTACTCTCATACAACATATATTAAAATGAAAAGACTAATACATACATCAAAGCCACAACCAGCTTTCTTCTAAATGACTGCCTTCTCGAAATACCCATGTACCAAATAAGGGGAATCCCATCGACTAAAGAGCTAACGCTCAAGAGGAGAATCCCATGGGCTACTCACCACCCAAGGCAGTGCAACGTTCATTCTAAACACACATTCAAGAAATGCATGATCCTACTAATGTCTACATGACCAACCCTCGGGATTCCGAGTCCTCACGACTCTCTCACACCTCCCAAGCCTCAGACGAATATTCGCTTTATTAGTGGACAACCCTCCATGAATATATATCAATCGCCATCCGACGATTGATATATATTATTTGTTTAAGCGACTACTACGAATAAATATCAACCGGGCCGTCCGACGGTTGATATATTCTTTAGTTTGTGGACTACCCTCCGATGAATAAATATCAACTCACATCCACCTGGCCGATATATTATTTAGTTCGACTCACCCTCCCATAATCGACATTTTAGACTACCCTCCGAACTCGCTTCTGTGACTCATCTCATGCACTAATTCTATATTCCTAGGATACCCCGCATAAGTAATGCAATGTATGCGCCCATCACGCCAATCATGCAAACATATCAACATGAATATATTCTCCGCATAAAAATTAACTCACAAATATGTTATAAATTAGTATTTCAACATCAAAATTAGCTCTTTGCTAATATTCAAACACAAGCAATTCAATTCGAATTATTTAACCAAACATATATTTTCACGAAAATATATTTTCAAAACATTATTCCGAGAATAGTGAAACCCGCTACTATTCTAAAATCACTAAACAAATTTGCTCAATTTAGTGAACTCCGAAATCCACTACCATTCTCTACCTAATGCATACCAAATAATTATTTAATACACAAGTTAAAACCAACCCACACCCATCGAGTTCTCGACTGTCACTTTGACAGCCCATAAAGTCCCAAAGAATTCCTGCCAATTTCTTTATCCCATGTTTTCAGATCCCATCCACAACCCATTCCCTGCATTTTCTCCATACACACATACATAATTTGAAAAGAACATTTTCAGAATTTTAGAACCAACAGCCCACAAATATTTCTGGGCAATCACACGGCACTAGAGAAAATCTCAAGAAAATTCACCCGGGTCCCATGTTTTCGACTGATCAAACGTGCCCTCACTTCGCCTCAAACCAACCGAAACATCGAAAACCCTTAAAATTCCGGGAATAAACACAAGAGTGGTAGTAATCCTACCTCTTGAAGCTTGTCAAACTCAAACCCAGCCCACGCTGCAGCTGCTCCGTAGAACGTTCTTCCTTCGTCCGAAAATCTCGGCCAACTGGCCGATCTCCGATTTTCTGTATATAAGCCCACTCTCTCTAAGAGCTCTCAAACCCACGTACTGCATCCAAGAAAAATGTCTCACGTTTTTAATTTTACTAAATGGAGAAGATGGAGTAATTATTCCCCTATTTTGTCACTTTAGACTTAAAATCAAATCTCTAAACGACCCTTAAGCTCCTCCTTACTGCATTTGTTATTCTAAGACCACTGACCATCCATTTTCATCATTTTTCTAATTGTTCACTTATGGTACATGAGTATATGCTCTATGTGCCTTTCGTCAGACGAAAATCGATGACAAGACTAAATGCCGACAAAAAACGTGCCGATTCCGACCGCTCTTTAAAATTATGAAATTTTACGTGCTAATCAGATTTTCCTCATGACGATTCCAACCCGCATAGTCCGGTTTACTATCCGAGATCTGGTAATCTTATCACAGATTTCTAACCGTAATTACAATGTCAGAATCGAAATTACGATTTCTTCCTTATTTCGCACTGGAACTTCTCTGGCCTCATATGCCTTCCTCTACCTTTGAAAGTTTTGGGCTCTCTTTTACGTGGCAAGTGAACAAGTGAATGGGAAAGTGAATTGCATAAATTGAGGAACAAACCTAAGGCAGAAATCCAATATGTGCTCAAAATAAGCTATGATGGGTTGGATTCTATAGAGCAAGTAATATTCCAAGACATTGCTTGCTTTTTTAAAGGAGAAGATAGAGACATTGTTTAAAAATATTGGATTATGCTGAGAGTGGGGTTGGAGTTCTAAAGGTGAAATGCCTCATAACTTTTTCATATAACAAGATATATATGCATGATTTAATACAAAAAAGGGGTTGGGAAATTATACGTGAACAACATCCTAAAGACCCTAGCAAATGGAGTAGATTGTGGAATCAAAATTATATTTATCATGCATTTATGAGTAAAAAGGTGAGAATCCAACTAAATTTAATAGTTTGCTTTTGCCTTTTTGAAAGAATAAAGATTTAATAATATTTTCATATTAAATGATACATATATATATCATATGTAACTATTATTAAGATGTTTGCCTCTATATTTCTTTTCCTAAGGATGAAAAAATGTTGAAACTATATGTCTAGACTTATCTAAATCAAAAGAAATATGGTTCACCGGAGTAGTGTTTGCCAAATGAAGAAAGATTTTCTAAGATGAAGAAACTTAGGTTGCTCAAAGTCTATTACAACGATTATAATAGTCTTATGAGAAAGGAGTATAACCGAAGGCTTTGAATTTCCTTGTGAACTAAGATATCTTCATTGGGAAGGTTTGGAATCTTTGCCTTTGAACTTTGATGCAGAGAACCTTGTTGCAATCAACTTGAAGTGTAGTAATATAAAATGACTTTGGAAAGGGAAGAAGGTATAACCATTATTGAGTTTATTATTGTTTTTTTTATAGTAATTTCAATTAAGTTGACTGATTTTTTAATTAAAATGAATTCTTTTGTTACAACATCATGAGAAATTGAAGTTCGTTGATGTAAGTGACTCACAACAACTCATCAAAATGCCAAATTTCTTAAGTATGCCAAAGTTGGAGAGATTTAATATTGGGGTTGTACAAGTCTTCATAAATTGCATTCATCTATTGATGCATTTCCTCATATGAAATTTTTGAAGGAGCTTCTTTTGAATTAGTCTGGAATCAAAGAAGTACCAAGCAACATCGGGTACTTGACATCTCTTGAAATTCTTGATGTTTCAAATTACTGGAAATTCCATAAATTGCCTGATAGTTTTGCGAATATGAGGTGCTTGAGGAAGCTTTATATGAGGGGGACCAAAATTAAAGAACTCCCAAGCAGTATTGGATATTTGGAATCTCTTGACCTCTCATATTGCTCAAACTTTGAGAATTTTCCAGAGATGGTGAAGACGAAATGCTTGAAGGAGCTTCTTTTGGACGAAACTGCTATTAAGGAACTCCCAAGTAGCATTGGATATTTGGAATCTCTTGAAAATATTTCTCTGAGTAATTGTTCAAAATTTGAGAAATTTCCAGAGAACCAAGGAAATATGAAATACTTTAGTAGTCTTGATTTATATAAAACTGCTATTAAGGAACTCCTGAATAACATTGGTTGCTTGGAGGCTCTTAAAGTGCTTTATGCCAATAGTTGCTCAAATCTTAAGTTCCCCGAGATCCAGAGGAATATGGGGAGCCTATCTTTTCTTTCTATAAGTGGGACTGCTATTAAAGAATTACCCAACTCAATAGGTCATCTCATCGAACTTCCATCCTTGTATTTGCATAACTGCAAATACTTGAAGAGTCTTTTAGGTAGCATTTGTGAATTGAAGACCCTTCATCAATTTTGGCTCAATGGTTGTTCAAATCTAGATCTAGAGATTGGGAGATCATTGAGGAGTTGGAACATTTGATACATATTTGTTTAGGTGAAATGGCGGTAATAACAGAGGTGCCATCATCAATTGGACGTCTAAAAGATATTCAGACTTTGGAATTGAGCAATTGTGAGAACCTTGTGACTCTTCCAAACAGCATTGGTAATTTGACACATCTTAGAAGTTCTCTCGCCCATGTAATCAGTTCAAAGCTCCAGACTTGCCCGACAGCCTTGAGAAGCCCGCAAAGGTTGCTTACAATTACTAGATATAAGTGATTGCAACTGATGAAAGGCAACTCTGCTGATTTATGGTGCTCATCCTCTCGATATCTGGATGGAAGGAAACCATATTGGTCGCATACCTAATGATATCATTCAACTTGCAAGTTGGAGCGCTTTACCATGAATCATTGCTCCAATGCTTGCGTAAATCCCAGCTTCCATCGCTTCAAGAGTAATAGAAGCACACCATTGTCCATGCCTCAAAGCTTTATCATCCGATCCAACAATAGATATACTTTGGTCTTCTCTCCTCAACTCCTTCAAATTATATATCGAGGTACTGTGAAAATTGAATTCTACACTATATGAAAATTAAAAATTAATTTACAATTTGTATCAAGGTCCACATGAAATTATTAATTTACACACTGCTGCTACTACCTTTATTTATGCAGAATCTTAGATGCAAAAAAGAAAAGTACATGGGCATCAAGAGAATTCATACTGTTGTTCCAGGAGGCAGGATTGAAATACCAAAGTGGGGTAATGTATTAGAGTAAGGGATGTGAAGTAAGTATAGAGCTCCCAAAGAAATGGTAATGCACAAGAACGTATCCTTATCCTTACTGTGAATTTAGCATATCCCAAGGCGATCAATTTAAATGGGTGAATGGCTATCTCTACAATAACAACAGCTTAGAAGCATTGGCGACGATGTTCTTTTTCCCTCAAATTGGCATTCCGAATGAGTATCGATCCAAAAGGTGGAAATACTTGAAGACTTGTATTAAGAGAGATCCTGGAATAAAAGGTTGTGGGTTACATCTGATATACGCCCAACCCCAACCCCAACCCCAAACCCAAAATGATCATAAGATGTCTACATAATTATTAAATCATATATTCTATTCTCATGAACCCACTTTTGCTTAATACTTTATATCATATTATTTTTAAAATTTCTTCTTATTTTAAATTTGATCCCCTCATAAAATATCTTTGAAAGATGTAACTTCTGTACTTCTCATTTTATAGTTATTCTTATGCAGGCAAAGACATCTCTACTTTAATTTCCAATTTCACAAGGCTTCGATTGGCCTATAATAAGGTATACTCTTTCTCTTGTTTTTGTTCTATTAAAATTCTGGGGTGCTAAAAATATTCAGTAGAATCCAGTGGGGAAAAAGAATATCTGATCACTTTTAAATTGATCATATGCTTGAAAGAATATGAGTCTGAACATGGTGGTAAATGTTGTTAAATAATCTAAATATGCTGGATGTTTCTTTTTCTCCTTCAATGTTTTTAAATTTATTTTTTCTAATTATGTTCTATCCAACATAATCCAACTTCACCTTTCTCCTCTAATAATAAAAGGAATTTAAATAAAATATACAAGCATCACTCCCTTTCATTACTTGAGGAACTTTAGAAAGTTATACTTTTATTATTAAATAAATTTCTTTTATTGTACGAACTTATCAAATGTTTTTAGTAAGGTTATTTATAAAAGATTTAAATAATATATTCAATTCTATAAACTTTATTTTAAATTGAAATATAAAATAAGTTTTTTTTTCTTGAAGCTAATTATATAAAAGCTACTATATATTTATTTACAATATATAAACATATATATATATTTATTTACAATATATAAACATATATATATATATATATATATATATATATACACACACACACACACATACACTTATTTGTTCATTTGTTTATTAAAAGCAATTAAAAGACTTGTCTTTAGTCTAAAATTTAAAATAACATATTTTTAGAACAAAAATTCCAAAAAAAATGTTGTATAGTATATTTAATAAATTCGATTTTTTAATTTGATATGTATTTAATTTGTATTTCTTTAGATTTTACTTAGTGACAACTTACTAGAACATATTTTCTAAATAACATCAGATTTTTCTACATATCCACGCTGGTATCATGACTAAATAAGTTAATTAAGAATTTTAAAAATATAACTTGAAAGTTAAAGCAATGGAAGAGGTATTTTAACAAATAACTTTTTTTATATATTTAAAATTTTAAATAGGTTATAATCATGTGTAAAGATAGTATTCTTATAATGAGAATAATGCACTAGAATCATGTTAATATATAGATTATTCATATTGATTTATATATAATTCATTTTAATCCATGTGTTAATAAGATTAAACCAATGATATTGTATTATCAATATAATGAACAAGTTGTATTTATATCAATTTATTTTCATATGATTACTAAATGAGTCGTATTGGAGTAGAATAATCTTTTAATATTTTTAAAATGAGTAAATGCTTGAAACAATATAGAGGTGAATATGATAATGGATAATGTCAAATAATTTGAATAGGTTAGTTTTTTTCTTCCTTTTATGCTTCTATTTTAATATTCGTTTTTAGTTATCCTGTACATTTTATGAAATTTGAATATCCTTGATGATTAGGCCTATCTAAAATTAAAACTCTTCATTAATTTATTTTTTCTCTAATAAATATCTTAGCACATACGGAAAGCTTTGTATTTGAAATAAATTATCCAACTTAGAAATAAAAGGGGCTAAATTTTTAGAAAGACAGAATCAAATTCGCTAAAAACTTTATGATGACACAAAGATCTAGGCTAATAGCTTAATCGATTCAAAGCTCACACACATTCGATAATTCAAGAGAATAACTAGAATATCTAGCGACTTCTATAACATATTGACAACCAAGATTTGATTTGTTGTCTCAATCGGATTGAATATGCCTTGCCATCTTAATTGCCCACACATTAGTAAACGTAGGAACAAGATGACGAAAAATTAATCGTCGTACTAAGACGACACAACCACATATCGTAACAAATTGGCGACACAACCACACGCTGCAACAAGTCGGAGATAAAATCACGTAAAACAAATTAGAAACCTAGATCTTTGTGAAAGAACACTTTATTGAGAAAGAAAATGATAAAACGAGATGTAGATTAGTGATTTAATGTCAAGAATAACCAAAAATTCATCCCTACTTGCTAATGGAAAAGAGGCTAGAAGAACATACGGAAGAAAAGGAGGGGCGGCTAGAAAATATTTTCTAGTTATGAAAAATATATGTTTATTTTTTATTAAAATTTTGTTTAAAGAAAAAAGAACAATCAGTTTAATAATTTCAATTGTTTTAATAAAATGAGATAATACTCATATAAAAAATAAAAATAATATTTAAAAATAATTTAGTATATAGTATTTTAACAACATAAAACAAAATATAAGTATATTTTTAAACAAAATCTCATTTTATAAAATATTTAAAAAATAGTAAAATTAAATTTTAATATATTTATTATTCCGCCTTATTTTTGGTCTGAGGTCCAATAAAGGGTCTAGTCGGGTTAGCCAAACATTAACAACCCGAATAGAATCTAAGTCGGTCCATTTCTCACCCTAAATAATAATAGCAAAATATTTTAATAAAATGCTCATACCACATGTCTACTAAACAATTGGCAGAAATATTGAAGCTTAAAAGACTGACTGTGAGAGGTCCTAAGTTGAAGTTTCAATGTATAATACAATTTATTACATCAGAATCTAAAACGTTTAACAGCCAAAATAAAATCAAGGGGGAAAATAAATTTTAATTATTTATGAACTATATTTCTTCTAATGTAATTAAAACTAAATGAATTATAAAAATATAACTTTTAAAAAGTTATACAAGTGGGTATTGAAATTCTATTCCTATTCACCTGCCTCTCCTTGGTGCTACACTTACAATCATAAGAAAAAACAAAAGTTGTTTTTGAATTATTTGGTGGCTCCTTTTTTCTATTGTTTTAAAAAAAACCCTCCCACCTTCCTACTCATTACTTTTTTACCATTTGATACTCTAACTTTGAACATTTCTTGTTTTCGAGAAAATTTATTAGGGAAAAAAATTAATAATAAGAAAAATCATTTTGGCACGTTTAATTTCATTATGTAAAATATCAAAAATATAAAATATAATCAAAATTCATTAAAGTTTTACACATTTTCTCATGTTTAGTTCTTATATAATAGAGAGAAACAAATTAAATGAGTTTATTAAAATTAATTTAAAATTTTAAACTTATATTTTATTTTCCTTCAAATTTCATTTCCTTCTACTTTTTCATTATATTTTCTTCTCTGAGTATTTTCCAATTTTCAAACCGAGCCTAAAATAAATATTATGAAAGACACTTAATTATTATTGAAAGGGTTGAGGTATATATATATATACTAATACAAGGGCAAAACAGTAATAACATAAAACTAATAAAAGGAATCCTAAATATACTCTAATACGCCCCCTTAAGATGGTGAGCCAGAAATAACACCAATCTTGTTACACAGGTAAAAGAGCCGAGACCGAGATAGAGATTTGGTAAGAGCATCAGCAAGCTGGTCACCAGTGGGGACATAAACAACACGCAGCTCAGACGACTGAACCAGGTCATGAACAAAATGATAATCAATCGCAAGGTGTTTCATGCGAGAATGAAATACAGGATTAGTGGAAAGATATATGGCACCAAGGTTGTTCAAGAACATGGTAGGCGACGACTACACTGGTGAAAGAAGTTCCGACAATAGCGATTTCACCAACCAACATCCGCAATGGCACGGTACTTGGCCTTAGTGGAAGAACAAGCAATAGTGTGTTGTTTAGTAGAACTCCAGGAAATCAGATTAGCACCAACGAAAATAATAAAAGTACCTATGGAGATACGATCATCCAGGTTACCAGCCCAGTCCTCATTAGAAAAACCATGCAATTACAATAGAGTGTCTGCAAGAAGCCGGATACCAAGGGATCTCGTGCCATTAAGATAACGAAGCAGGCGTTTAATCGCTCCCCAATGGTGCTCGGATGGCGTGCGCATAAATTGGAAGAGTTTATTCACGACAAAGGAAATATTTGGTCGAGTCATCCGAAGATGCTGGAGGTCACCAACCACTTGATGGCACATGGTAGCATTAACCGGCACCGCACCATCATTAGCAGTTAGAGTACCCACAACAAGCGGTGTAGAGACAGGTTTGGAGTCTACCATGTTATGCTCGTCAAAAGATCATTAACATATTTTTGTTGAGATAGCAGATGACCCATTGAAGTGGGCAACACCTCAACTCCACAAAAGTAAGAGAGCACCCCGAGATTCTTTGTGGACAATTTAGAGTCAAGTTGCTGAATAATATTGTCGACAATTGAGGGGTCACTACCTGTAATAATCAAATCATCAACATAAACCAGGAAATAAAGGAGCACATTACCACGGGAGTAAACAAAGAGGGACGAGTCTGCACGGGATGTGACAAAGCCGAGAGGGAGCAAGAAGGTGAGGAGGTCCTGGTACCAAGCTCGGGGGAGCTTGTTTGAGCCCATAAATAGTATTCTATAAGTGACAAACATGATGCGGGTAATCGGCGTTACGCATGCCTGTGGCTATGCCATATAGACCTTCTCCGTAAGATGCCCATTGAGAAAGACATTATTTACATCAAGTTGGAAAATTCCCCACTTGTGATTGAGGGCAATGCTAAGAACATTAGCGTGATGATTTAAGGATTTATCATGGACTAAAATTCTCATGAAAAGTCTATGAAACCCTAAAAATCCAAATTTTTGAAAAAGGGTAAACTATAATTTCGTAGAAAATCGAAATTTTTCTAGATTCGATGATGAAACAGACTTCACCGTTGAAATATTCTTGCAAAATCTAGCTACCACATCACCTCGTCAATTCCGAGACAATCAATTTCACGCCTTCGAGGCAATGAGGGTAGTAATTTAACACCGACATTACGATTAGTGGCTCACAGCTACCACATGTCAAGGGTGAGATAAGTCAAACAATGAGCTCAAGTGGGGCCATAGGAGACATGTGGCACCATGTAATTGGATGGGAATCCAAGGTGAAGGGATAAGTGGATAAGAGTAATCCAAGTGAGCCAATGGTAGGCTAACATGTGGCAAGAGAGTACTCTCCCACTTGGCCCATCTTGGACCAAACGGTGGGAGAAGGAAGGAAAAAAAAGGGAAAGAAAAGGCGAAAGAGAATTTGTAGAGAGACACCACATTCTTCAATTTCTTACATCGAACCTGGTTCCCATGATAAAGAGGAAAGTGCTTCCCACGACAAGAGCGCAAGGGAACTCACCTGGGAGTTTTACAAAACTCTAAGAGGTAAAGGGGTTTCTCTCCTACTCGGGTTTACTTATTTAAGAGCCATTTGATGTCGGTAGTCTGGGGGCCTCGAGTGGCCGTAAAACCCGTGAAAGTGAGACTTAATGCTGGAAGTCTCTGACTTGTTTTTTGAAAGTTCTAAATGTTAGTGAAGATGGATTTTGCCTCGTGATCGAGGTCTAGGTTTGGCCAAGCTTATCCTTAAGGTCGTTTTTGCCAAGCCGAAATGTAAACGAAGGGAACCCAGACTCCGGTTCGGGGATGCGTGGGGGCTGGATCAATGCCTTATTGGTCGAGATCCTAAATTAAGGATCTTGTGTGCTTTGTTTGGTAGTTAAATAACATGATTGAGTGGTTCGTGTGTCATTGTGTGACAAATGAATGACACATGGTTGTGCATGATTAAAGCCATTAGCATGGCTCGTCGAGGCCAGTCGCGGACAAATCTGTGTCACTACTAGGCTCAGTGGATTTATGTGTATCAATACCATGGTAGTGGGACTTGTGATGTCCATGTATGTTTAAATTGAAATGTATGAATGATATGATTTATTTGGAATTTGTATGCACCTAATATAATGTCCAATGATGGATGGATGAATATGCAATGAGAGATGTGCACATATAGTTCTCATCATATATGTAGCATGGTATGAATGTAATGGCATAATTGCATTGCACGCACGAAAGCATCGCATATTACGGGTGCAGTGCATAGTTGAGATCGACACTGTGTTAGGTGTTTGATGGTGTGTCATGGGTACGCTGTTGTGGATCAACACCGCGGTGTTGATTAGCGCGGGCCTTGCTAATGGGACAACGTCTAAAATGAGTCGCACGGGTTAAGGTAATGGTAAAGGATAATTATGTTCCGGGTATTAGCAAGTTGGGATGGATCCTGTAAAACCCGAGAAAAATTCAATTTTTCTGAAAAATGGTAAAACGGTAATTTCGGTTGAAAATCGGAAATTTCTTAGATCTCGGGATGACGAAACTAGACCGCATTGCTAAATTAGTCTCGAAATCTAGTGACCTAGAAAAGTTTCACAAATTCTCGAGACAATCGGAATATTTTACGATTTTCTAGGGTGATAAGTCACAAGGATTCGTGGACGGTGATTTTTACTTAAAATCTCGTAAGTCAGAAATGACTTAAGTTAAGTTCATTTAAAATAAAGAATCGAAAGAAATAAATCGCTTCTGCAAAAACGGACCAATGAAGCAATATGAACCATGTATTCAAAATAATAAATAATACACAATAATAATATAATAATAATAATAATATACACAAAATAATATAATAATAATAATAAAATGGAAAAATCAAGCAAAAGGGAGAAAGGGCGTCGGGAAGGAGAGAGGTTGGAGAGAGGGAATATTGTTTTTATTTTTTTCTTCTCTTCGCTTCTTTTTCAGATCTACGAAAATCGGACCGCAGGTTTTCATCGGGACTGAAGGCAAAGTTGATCTAAGCGACGAGAGCTACGCGTGAACACCAAAATCTTGGAGTTTCATCAAACTCTACGAGGTAGAGAATTTTCCTACTTGTGTTATTTCTAGCCTAAAGGTTATTTAATGGTTTGGAATTGGCTTAGAGGCCATGAAAGGCCGTAAATTTCAGTCCTCAAATTTTTGGACTGAGTTTAGGAATTTTTAGGGGAATTTCGACCGTTTTTTGGACAATTCGCTGAATTTCAGACTGTTGCATACCCATCGACTTTCGAGACCTGCTTTTAGACAAACATGACGGAATTTTCTATGACTATTTTCAGCACCCTGCATCGTGTTGAGGCTTATTCTTGTCTTTAGGATCGATGTCTTTGGTTTTGTGGTGTGTTTGCATCACAATATCTTGGCATGAACCGTGAAGGGACCAAGAGGTGCCCTGTTTTATATGGGTCCGAGATTTGGGCCATTTTGTGTGTTATTACTAGAAAATGAATAACATGTTTTATGTGATTTAATTATGTTAATATATATGCATGTGAATATATTAGCATGAATGTGTTGGAATTGACATCATGCATTCTATATGCACTGGGGTAACCTAGAAATTAGTGCGAAAGATACGAGACTTACATCGTTAAAATACAGGAGGAGTGCATGAGGTGGTTTCTCGAGAGAATTGTTCGAAGTGCTGATCAACCCAACAATATTATTTAATTCCAGGTGTCCACTACAAAGATCTGGGAGGGTTGTCCATAATATCAATCGCCTGAGTCTTCCCAATTGATATACATCGGAGGGTTGTCCACAAAATAGATTATCGAGAGTCTTCCACTATTTATATCGGAGGGTTGTCCACGGTTAAAAACAAATACCTTTGTTTGGAAATGGTTTTCATTCATGGCAGAATGCATGTTTGAGGGAGTCAGTGAGAACTCGAGGCGTATAGGTAAGAGAACCGCGATATCATAGCCTGTAGAGTGGTGTAAGAGACTCAAGGTATCACCCGGTGTGTTATGTTGTCAAAGAAGACACACGGTCATGTTATCATATGATCAGCTGTGGATAGGAGTCGGGATTGACCGTGAATTTGCTGTTCACTGATACTCAGATTGGGCAATGGGAGTTTCGGAGGGCCTGATACTTGGGTTATTGCAATACGACAATTGCTCGCCATGATGCATGTGAGACGAGTCTGGTGAGTGACTCTCAGATATATTACTCAACGACATATCAAAGATGGAGCCATGAGAGCCTCTGCGACATGGGGCATGGTGAGTCGAATCTCATTAATAGCATGTAGACATTCGTGTTGACATGTATGTTGCACTCGGATATGTTTGATTATGCGACTCATTGCATGTGCAATTTAGCGGAGAGTCTCAGAGGAGATTATCACCATCATGGCTTCACTCTGGCCGGGACCCCTTTCAGGCAGGTACACAGAGCTCGAGGAGACTCGGCCATCTAGAGGCCGATTTAGAAGAATGTCGGGTTGTGGCTTTGATAAAGGTTATGTATGACATGGGCTTAGAAACTGTAATTTGAATATATGTCTGTATGAGAGAAGGTGTTAACTTCAACCATGAGATATACATTTATTGGAATATTTGTTTTGTGAGTATTGATGCAGGGGGCCCAAGTGGGCCGTTATTTTACTCCGCTTTGGACCCCGTAGTCTTTGTATGGTTGGGACAGTTGTACCTTGGGTAGAGAGCTCCCGTACAAAGGAGACTCTCGCCCGACATTCGTGAGTGGTGTCTAAAACTGAACATCCATCAGTATTCCACTGCCGACGGTTATGTCAAACGGACCCCCTTGAGAAAACAAAGATGGCACGTATATAGGTATACGACTATCTAGGGCTGAGTGGACATGGGCTTAGCTACTGCTATTGTGGTGAAATTGATAACAAAGATCATAGTCAGTATCTGAGTTTAGGTACACGAATACCTAGGAGTTCATGGGATCTAAGCCAGACCACGCATGCATGCTGTGTTTCGTGGGTTAAAGTTCCATGTTTATCATATGGATTGTGTGTTACACATTGCGGAAAACTATGGCCCATAAGGATTTATAGTGGGAAATGTGATCGCGTGGTTATCAGACGGAAAATTAGTATGCATGGCATAATGTATATGTAAGAAGTGGGAATGCTAAGGTTAGAAACTATAACCTTTAGGCCTAAAATGAAACAGAACATGAAAGTTGAATTTTAGTGAATAAATAAAAGGAGTGGTTGCGCAGCACCACTTAGGCGATGAACGGTCGGGGTTCATGGTTTTTAAGTCTATTAGTAATTGGCATGTGCATTACTAGTTGGACTGGAATGAGATTAAATAAAGTTTGTTGCCATTTGACATGTGTAGATGGCAAGTCGAGGCCGAGGACGTAGAGGTCGTCCACGAGGTGTGACGCCCTGATTCCCGGGGGTCCGTTGACTACCCGTCAACCCGTGGAATACTAGTGGATGTCGGGTTACCCGACGCCACTCATGAAAACCCGTATCTCCTTGTACGGAGCTCTACCCAAATACAACACCTGAGATAACCAACCTTAATATACACAATGACCCAATGGTCTCATATACAACTATATCGACAAAAGGACCTCTTGGGCCCTCGCAAGATTATACTCACAACCTATAAGTATCCCAACTCTATCCAATATAATCCATCACATGAGTAACGCCACTTGGGCCCATAACCAATACCCATAAACATCCCAACTATATATCATAGTTATAAGAGTTAATGATCTACTTATACAACACATATATTAAAATGAAAAAACATTCTAATACATGCAAACCATCAAAGCCACATCTCGGCTTTCTTCTAAACGACCTCATGATGAACCGTCTTCTCAGACGCCTCCCGCACTGCAAAAATAGCATCCCCATTGCAGGAGCTAATGCTCAAGAGGGAATCACCCTAGTTGGCTACTCCACCTAAGTGCATATGCAATGCTCCAAATGAAAATATACATTCAAGCATATGCGTGATCCTACTTGAATGTCTAACTCCATCATCCCATATCCCAGTCCCCACTCACACCCAAGCCTAAGCCACGTATGAGAACCTTAGTTTTATTTGTTTACGACAACTTAGATGTATATATATCAATTGGGCCGACTCCGACGATTGATATTATGTATGGACTACCCTCCGATGTATATCACCTGGGCTGCCTCCAAACGATGATATTTTTAGTATGGACTACCCTCCGATAATTATCATTTTTAGACAACCCTCCGAAACCGTTTTCTCTAGACTCACTTCATGCACTCAATCCTATCCTCCTAGGGTGCCCCAGTGCATATGGAATGCATGATGCCAATTCCATTACAGTCTATAACACATGCAAATATATAATCGGACATATATTCACATAAATTAAATCACACAAACATGTCATGTAATTTCACCATCAATTACATCAAATTAGCCTCACGGGCTAATGATCAAACATGAGCAACTCGATTCCTTTTGAAATTACTCAACCAAACACATTATTTCACAAAAATTATTTTTAGAACACTATTCTCTGAATAATGAAACCCCTTGCTATTATTCCCTAAGCAACAATCATCTGGCTCACTTTCATGGAACCCGAATTTCAGCCAGCCATTTACGGTCTCATGTGCCAAAACCACAACATGATTTATGGCATAAATTATACCACTAATCCACCCAAACAACCCACGACACCACTATTGTACCAAAATTTGATTCCATAATTCAAATTACCCTGGTCCCCCAAGATCTCACCGATCAAACGGTCCCTCACGACCTCATTCAACTCAAACATTAACAAAGATTCCTAAATAAAGACAAAACCCAAGTAGTGGAGAAACTCCCTACCCTCACCTGAGTCGGTCAAAACTCCTCAAAACTCTGCGTCTCACGCCTTAGCCCCTCAAGCGTAGAGAGCGCCTTCCTTCTGTCTCTGGGAGGATCCCGACCTGGCCTGATCGCCTCGCATATTTTAGAGAGAAGCTCGATACTCTCACTCTAAAAATCCATAAATGGTTACTACATCAAAAATCGCTTTCTCTCCCCGTCTTTTGGCCCTTGCCTTTGAAAAAGACGACACTATTGGACATTTTGTTTCTTTAGCCGTCATTTTAAACTTTTCCATTAATACCACTATGTCATTTTCCTGCTGACATTCTAAGACTATCTCTACGCCCATTTTCAGATCACTGCTTTCTTACTCATGCCACTAGTGGAACATGAGTACGCAGCTATATGTGACTGGTCGATCGGTGCTCTGCTTTTTACTGCACCCGAACCGGGATGCCTCAAAAAACGTGCCAACTTCGACTGTCTCGAAATTCGATGAAATTCAACGTGCTAGCTAAATTTTGCAAGACGATTCCAACGGTGAAATCCGTCTCATCATCCAAGATTTAGAGAATAAATCTCTGATTTTTTGACTCGAAATTACACTTTGTAAACTAAATTACGATTTTGCCATTTTCCCCAAAATTGGAACTCTCTTAGGGTTCATATTCTCCTCTCTACAAAGGAATTTCGTCTCGAAATTCTAGACATCACATCACTCACACGTGATATGCAACGGTACTTAACATGCATGTAAACAAATATTTAAATCTTAAACGACAAACCACGACTCCTCATCCCTAAACAAGAAGGGATAGCGACCGCATCGTGTCCCGCGGCCTCCCCACGTGACCCTCCACTCCATAGTGGCGCCATAGCACCTCACTAGCCACGGTTCAAGGCCGCAAAACCCGATCGCGACACCAAAAATGCACAATGTCCCTCCTCAAAGGTCCCATCGCTGTCAACCTCTATCCGTCTCCCAATCCACCACATGAGTCGGATCCGGGAGTATACTTCCGGAGCATGGAGACGTGAAATACCCCGTGGACACCGATATGCCCTACGGGTAAAGCCAACCTAAGACGCTACGCGTCTATCCCTTCCTCTAGTATCCGGAAGGCCCACAAATCCTTGACGATAATCCTCCTTCACTCTTCTCACTCCAACTCCTCTGGCTCATCCTCCTCCAGCATCACCTTCAAGAAGAAAATCTGATCCCAACCTCCTCGAACTCTAAGGGTCGACGTAGTACATCCGCAAAGCTCTTCTCGACGGCCCAGCCCGGTAGCCACGCCGTCATATCAAGCTCACCTTCCTGAGGTGTCTCTAATCGATCAAAGACTCAAGTGACGGAGCTCTCTCCCACCTCTGGCCCAACATAATCTGGATCTACGTCTCCCATACAATGTCTCATATGGTGCCATTTGTATACTACCGATAACTATTGCTGTAGGCTTAATTCCACTTAAGGCAATTGCTCCTCTACCCTTAAGACCAAAGACGTGATGTCTCGCAATGCGGTCCTCCTAATTACCCGGTATATAATCCACACAACGGTAACCCTACACAACCCTTACTCAGGCGTGAACGCCGACCTTCCCAAGGTCTACAATCGCGACAACTAAATGGATCACAACCTAGTCCATGTCATGTATGACATCCATATACCGAGCCCTTGCCGGCTCAACAACACCCAATGCAATTTCCAAAGGGGTATCCAAAACTCGAGTCACTCCCGACTCCTATCACTAAACTCTAAGTCTACGTGATAACCTGACCGTGTGTTTTCATCTCGATTAACCTAACTCTTTGGCTCACACTTTGAGCCTCTTTCATTCCCTGAATCGAACTATGAACTTTTACCGACGAGTCCTAAAAAACAAACTCAACCCACACTCACTAAGAAAGTGGTGAATGACCGCATCAGGCACCCACACCCGACCGACGCTGATGTTACCGTGCACACGAACACAATGCCATACCGTGACACTCCCCATCCCGTGGTCCACCATGAGCGTGACCCTGAGACCTCTCACTCATAATCCCGACCAAGGAACAAAATATCTAGAATTACTGATATCTAGCATTCTTGATTTTACTGGATATATCTAAATATTGGTAATATCTATGGATATTTTGACAAAAATATCAGTTTAAAATTAATAAAAATACTGGGAAACTATGAAAATACTTTGTCAGAACTTTATAAAAGACATAAATAAAGCCAAATATACACTTATTGAAAAATAATATTCATTATAATTTATCGAGAAATTACATTACAATAGTAATTTAAAACCAAAATGAAGATCGATGTGACTCCATTACATTATTTGATGAAGGGGTCCCATCTTGATGAAGAATTCATAATAAGATCTTCAAAATATTGAGATAAATCACAAAGAAAAAATAATTTGAGAGTTAAATGGAGCTTGGATGTGTATGGATGAGTTTGTAAAGAGATTGTATGATTTTATGGGTATTTATAAAAATTTTGGAGTCAAAATAGTGATTACCGATATTTACCGATATTTACCGATATTTTACCGATATTTTACCGATATTTACCGATATTTTACCGATATTTTTTCAAAAATTCCTGCACAAGCGCCAAGTGTCTACGCTCTGATGCCGGGCGAAAACTCCACATTTGACCGATTTTCCCCGATTTTTCCTTCCGATCGATTTCCAATCGATTTTCTTCCTACGGCCGAAACCGATTCGCGCAACATCGGCCGAAACCGATTTTTTGTTCCTCGATCCCGACCTATCGATCAACTCTCACCTTACATCCTGTAAGAACATTCATTCCTCACTTCTCTAACGGCCTTAACCTCTAAGCCCAAATCCAAGGTCGTGGCTCCGTATGACAACCCACAAGGTCCCAATTAACAACCCGATGGATGTCAACTCATCCATGTCGTTCGACATCAACAACCAATATGTCTACCACCCCAAGGTCCACCACGCTCCAACGGGCAGAACTCGACCATTCCCGACTCACCCACACTTCGGGCCCCCCAAATTCTATCTCGTGATGTCGAGTGCTTCAGAGCAAGACCCCAAAACTAAAACCGGCTTCCTCCGACCCATACTAGGTGTGGAGGAACGAACCCAGAGGCTCTCCCCTGTTTCTACTCTTAACTCTGACCGGCATCGTCCCAAAAGTCCCTGATCCCCGTCCCCCGGGGGGAAATTCCGCCTCACATGCCCACCCGCCCCGGTCCCTCAAACCCTCGTGTGAAGCGTAGCCCTCTTTCCCCGAACTAGAAGAAGACCGATCCTCCCTTCATACTAACACCCGTATCCCGAGTTCCGAGCACTCGACCCTCTCTCTATGGTCGTGGTAGTCCCAACCAGCCGGAGTCCATGTCCCGTGAGGTGAAATCCTACGATCCCTCGCCTCTCGAATCGACAACTCAAACTCATTCTCAAATCTCCTGTAATACCCAGCCAATCCCAAGAAACTAAGTATCTCAAAGATTGACATTCGGCCTCTCCCAATGCATCATTGCCTCAACCTTCTCTGGGTCGACTGACACTCCTGATGCTGACACCACGTGTCCCAAAAATCCCACCCTCGCAGTTTCAAAACTCGCACTTACATCGATCTTTAGTGTACAAATTGATGGTCTCTTAACAACCGGTGAAACAATCTCAAGTGATACTCATGCTCCCACTTCCTCGACTAGAGTAGATCAAGATGTCATCCACGAAGACTACGACAAACCCGATCTAGATGTCGGAACACCCTATGCATGAGGTCCATAAATGCCGCTGGCGCATTCGTCAATCTAAAGGGCATCACCGTAAACTCAAAGTGCCCATAACGCATCCTAAACGCTGTCTTAGGGATATCTGTCTCCCTAACCCTCAACCGATGGCACCAAAGGCGTAAGATCTATCTCGCTGCTAGACTCGCACTCCTCTCAACCGATCAAATAAAATCATCAATCCTTCTGAATGGCACCGATTCGATCGTGAACCCGCTCAATTGCTCCAGAATCAATGCACGCCAAAGGGTCTTGTTCTTCTTCTTTCGCAAATAGAACCGATGCGCCCCCATGGCGTAAGTGCTCCTGGGCCTAATGAACCCTTGTCCAACTTGTTCTCGTAATCGGAACTGAAGTTCCTCTAACTCAACTCGGGTGCCAACTTGGCGCGAGTCATAGAGATGGGTGAAGTACCAGGGTGTAACTCGATACCAAAGTCTACGACCCTCTCACTACAAGAAAATTGAAGAATAGAGACGGAAAATAGAGACGGAATTCCGTCTCTAATTGAAAATAGAGACGGAAATTTTCCTATTTTCGTTTGCCTCTAAAAATTAGAGACCAAAATGTTCCGTCTCTATTTTTAGAGACTAAATAATTCATTCCTGCCTTCTATTTTTAGAGACGGAATTGAGTTTCCGTCTCTAGAAATAGCATGGAATTGAAGTTCCGTCTCTATTTTTAGAGACCGAAATGTTCCTTTCGGTTTTGTACAGAGACTAATGAATTATTCCGTCCCTATTTTTAGTTGAATTTTTTAATATATTAAAATAAATAATATTAAATTTAAATTTTCCTTAATTTTATATAATGAATTTCCGTCTCTAATTTATTGGAATTTTTTTATATTAAAATAAATAATATTAAATTTTAAATTATTCTCAATTTTATATAATGAACAAAATTAAATAAACAATAACAACATGAAAATATTGTATTATATAATGTATTAAATATATAAAAAGTGTAGTGAGATTACAAAAAAAGACAATAATTCTAAAAAATAATAACTAAGACGGAGGAATGCGTGATCGATCGTGGCCAGACGGCTTGCGGGTCGGCCAGGAATCTACGCTAATGAAGTCCTCCAGTTCTCATCGTGATACTTGGCCCATTAGGTACGCCGACCGTACCGCGTAGCTCAATGACCCCATTGGTCGCCGTCGCAGCCCTACTAGCCGTAGCCGAGGAGGAGGAGGACGCATGAGAATAACAAACATTCGCGTAGGAGCCCAAACCAAAGACCCGTCCACGACGATCCCTACCACCAACAGCCTCATAATATACGAGCATGATCACATTATCGCTGCTCATCCGACCAAGACTCTACTACTCTCGCTCCTTCGTAATAAAATTAATCGAATGTTGCGTAAATAGTAAAATGAAACTAAGAGGTTAAAGAAAATGAATATTAAGTTTTGAAATTAGCGCATATGAATTTGTCTAGCACGATCGCCGACGAATGTCACACCGTCATGATTCCGTATGAGCCGTAAAAACAACCTCATGAGGATAGCGTGACCGCCCATAGAAGACTCCTAATAACAAGAATACATGTAGATATGTATTGTTATTTTAACGCCAACGCATTAAATACGAGTCCCAACACTACCGCTTGTCTATAATTTTAAAAAAATTTCTGCTAGAATTTCTATATATTTAACAAAACCTCCCGTTCAACATCAAGAAAATACATTTACATTTATTATCACCCATAAAAACTATTATCAAACTCCTTTCACAATTTATTGCCCATCCTCCTTCATTCAATCAAACATTATGATTATGAGTCCCAACACTAACAAATACCCATAATTTAAAAAAATTCGGCTGCATCTCTATATATTTAACAAAACCTCCTCGTCTTCAAACATTAAGAAAATACATTTACATTTATATTATCACCCATAAACTATATCAAACTCCTTTCACAATTTATCGCCCATCCTCCTTCATTCAATCAAACATTATGATTACGAGTCCCAACACTACCGCTTGTCCATATAATTTAAAAAAATTCTGCAGACTTCCCCCTATATATTTAACAAACCTCCTGTTCAAACATCAAGAAAATACATTTACATTTATACTATCACCCATAAAAATCCATATCAAACTCCTTTCACAATTTATTGTCCATCCTCCTTCATTCAATCAAACGTTATGATTATGAGTCCTAACACTACCGCTGTCCATAATTCTTAAAAAATTCCTACAGTAATTTCCTTATATATTTTAACAAACCTCCCTGCTCAAACATCAAGAAAATACATTTACATTTATATTATCACCCATAAAATCCATATCAAACTCCCTTTTCTGGCCAATTTATCGCCCATCCTCCTTCATTCAATCAAACGCTATGATTACGAGTCTCAACACTAACATTGTCCATAATTTAAAAAAATTCTGCATTTCCCTCATATATTTAACAAACCTCCCGCTCAAACATCACTAGAAAATACATTTCTTACATTTATATTATCACCCATAAAAATCCATATCATCAAACTCCTTTCACAATTTATTGCTCATCCTCCTTCATTCAATCCCCAAACGTTATGATTATTATCAAGAGTTGCAACTATTCTGGTGAATAAATTGTTCATGCAATAATAAGCTAATGCAATATGGACTAAATAGTATCATTTAAGAAGATAGATATGAGAATCCATGTCCGTTAGCATGCTCTTGATGGGACAATGTTCCTCCAAAGCAGGTATGGAAACACTAACCCCTTCCTCGTCCTCCTTCCTATTAGTGTGGAATTCGGGACGGCGATGGTAATCAGCCGATGATGACCAAGATCGCATCCAATTTCTGTCTCAAATGTCTTCAATTTATATAACTTGGTCGTTCACCTTATATGCTATTAAGAGGTAAATCCTTGTGTAACGAACACGAGCCTGCTTTCTCCCAAACGCCGTAAACGAGGCATCGATGGAAGAATTCCAATAAAAAGATTTCCTCGAAGGATTTTAATGAACAAAACCTGATGAACATAATATATATATATCTCCCAATATTACTATATAATTTAGATTATATAGTAATTAACATACAAAGTCAAAATATTTTAAAGTTATTTACTTGAAACTCTTTGGAAAGAGAACATCTTCATTCCGAGAGATATTATTTCACAAATATCCATTCAATTCTAATCTCTCCTGAATGTGCCTCGCCATTGTGCGTGAGCACGTACCAGAGGGGATAAATCTGGATGAGAACGAAAATGTAATTGTGCGATGGATACACCTATGACAGAGTATGTTAAAAAATTTCAAACTCACTCCGTTCTTTCCTGTAAAAGAATGACAATATATATCCGCCCGTCAACGCTAACCGTAATCCGTGCAATGGACTCTTCAACAAGACGCGATCGCTACGATGGTTCAGACGAATTCTCTAAACTAGGCGCTTCGGTAGACGTCGCAGCCGAGGATGGCTTTTCGCATGGATAAACCGGGCGATGAAGATGCCAGTGCTCCATACGGGAGGTGCTGACAGAGATGATCCATCCCCTTGACTGTCCGCTCCTGATATAGACGAGCACATCCTGACCCTCGGAGGTTGCATCGATCCCGTCCGCCTCCTATTATTCATGTTTTGACCTGAAAATATTAACAATCATAATTAGACATTAAATTATTACATATACATGATTATCTCACTAATAATGAAAAATGTTCCAAATTATATAAGTTAATCAAACATAAATAACTAATGATATTAGAATTATGTGCTTACTTCCACGTGGCTAACAATTACGTCGCTATCATCGCATTATTATCACAATTTTCTTCATTTTCCGAGTAATTAGAATCAAATTTTAGCTTTCCAATTCAAATGTAGATTTGGATTCCTCGTCAGATCCAATGTCAACAAATTCATTGTCCATACTATTCAAAGGTTCATTATCCCTGTATGGCAAGTTTTCATTTATTTCATGACCCTCCACCTCCTCTTCCTGAAAGGCCTCGCTTTCAATTCGTTTGTCTTGTCTTGCGGCTTTCATTTCAAATAATATGCCCCGGGTTTTACCTACAACCGCCAAACTAATCCATTTTATCTCGTCTAAGGCTAGGAAAAGGAAGGTAATACACCTGAGTTGCTTGCATGGCCAACACAAAAGGTTCAAAATTAGCAGTCTTCCTTTGATCGATTTCCTCGACCAAGTTGTAGGCACAAATTTTTGACTTTGATTCCGATATTTGGTGTTGGATCAAACCACTCGCACTTAAATAGCACACAATGCTTTTATCGGGCAAAGCAGGGTATTCAATTTCCAAGATTTCTGTAATTTTACCATAATAATCCATCAATTCACCCTTAATGCAAACTCCACTGTTTGTAGTTGCCCTATTGTTACCATGCGATTGTGTATGATATTTGAAGCCATTGATAAAATAAACCGGCTAAGATTTAACAAAGACGCAGTTGTCCTTTAGCAACGCTGATATGAAATTATTTTCAATCGATTTTGTAATTCCACGCATAACGAAAAATGTTAATTTCTATTTAATCCATTTACATAAAAAATTATATGGTACGTGTTGTAATTTGCAATTGAAACTTACATATGTCTTGAACTATGAAGGGAAGTAAGCTTTTCGACTTCCTTATCATATCACATTTTTATGCTATATGTGGCATAAGCTCCCCGTAACTATTCCTCATATAAACCGCATCCAACCGCAAAGAGCAATTACATATCCATTTTAGTTGCAATAAACAAATTAGCAACTTAAAACGATAAATTACGCTACCGCATACAAATGGTTGAATTTTCACACCAAGAATATGTAACCATGTGCAAGATCTAGTCTTCATAATCAGAAGTATTCTATAGTCGCACGTCCATGTGATCGACCGATAATGCGTGAATATCCTGTGAAATTTCCTTCATTGGCACTTAAGTTCGCCACCATCGCCATTACGAGGAATTTTTCAGCTTCTCGCTGATAACATGCGGCTCAAAAATAATGAGAACAAAATGTACTTGCTTCTTCAACCAAGTACGCATTGCATATAGAACCTTCAACTCGAGCTTTATTTTTGACATTTTTTTTCAAATGATACATATACCTACATGAAATTTGTTAATCACGTTAACATCAGCCTAACAAATTGTGAAAATCTCTCTCTCTCTCTCTCTCTCTCTCTCTCTCTATATATATATATATATATATATATATATCTATATATATATATATATATATATATATATATATATATATATTTATATTTCAGAATTGGCATTTACCTTTTCGAATGGATACATCCATCTATCTTGAGAGCAGGTCTGTAGTTGGCCTCATGTGCTAAATGTACTTAGAAATTAAATGTTCCATAATGTCAAAAAGCTTCGGTGGAAATATTCCCTCCAATTTGCAAATGATTCACAGAAATTTCTCCTCTAGTTTTCCATATATTTATTGTTATCTCGAAGGAAGTCAAGTTTTTTGAAAAAATAGAAACCTTCGATTATTAGCCTGAACTTTAGAAGGCAACAATTCCTGTGGTGGCATAACCTTGCATGGCTTGTGTGATCATGAAACATTCGAACAATTTGAATTTTCTCATATCAACACACCTTCTGGTTGTACATATCCTGTGGAAATTTTATATTTTCAAACCAATCACATAACACTTCTTTTGTCTTTTATCCAAAGTATAACAAGCTTTTTGGATATTTGCAGTCTGAGAATCTTTATCGACTTCGTTTCTTTTACAGTATAATTGCAATTTGCGCGTGATTTTCATTGTCTTCTCACTCCCTTCAATATTCGATTGTATTAGAAAATATTATCAGCGTTTTTCTCTATGTGCATCACGTCAAATTATGTCTTATTATATTTGTCTTCCAAATAAGGCAAATCCAAAAAAATACTACGTTTTAGCCACTGAATTTTGAAATGATACTATTGACTTCTTGACTTCAGCACGTAACTTTCATCAGCCCAATTCCTCCAATCTCTTGCAAAATATCCTCACGAGATCTATTACGTGGAGGGCAGGACAACTTTATTCTTAAGAATCTTTGTTTATTGCGTCTAAAAGGGTGATTTGGTAGGAGAAATTTTACGTGATTATCAATTGATATTTTACACCTGTGCTAGATAAAATGCATAGATGTTTTCTGATGAGAACAGCCAATTTCCCGGCCCGTGCTCCAACGGCTTGACTATGGCATATGCGGAAAATCGCTAACGATCCACATGTTATCTCATCATGAAATTTTGTTTCGGGGGACACATCATATGTGAGCACGACTTCCTGCTTTGAATCAATTCGGATATTAATGGCTGAAGAAAAACATCAATCCCTTGCTTTGGATTCTTAGGACCCGGCACAATTACTGTTAAGAACATGTAAGCCTCTTTCATATCCAGGGAGTAAATTATACGATTAAGATGATTGTACGATGAGTATTGTTGGCACGATTGCTAGTGAAATCCACATACATTGCTTGAAACCCGACCTCACATTTCTACTGTCGGAAGCAAAATTTGGGTGAATGTCGTCAAAATGTTTCCATGTATGACATCCAGATGGATGGTTCATTACTCGTCTGTCGTGCAGTGTTCATTTATGCCACCTGTGAGATCTTGAGTCACATCGCGAACCCAACTCTGAAGTCTTGGAAGTAATAGGAAAATAATACATTGGCCTGGCTTTAATTTGCTTCCTATTAGGGTGTTGGCAATCTCAGATTGATTGCAAATTGCAACTCATTAACTACGTCATCCCCAGGAAAATCATACATCCTGATCGGCAATAATCGATTTTTCTTGCCAAACCAAGACTGGGAGTAACTTCTTCATTTCATAAAAGCGTCAACCATATTATTGTCAGTGGGTAAGGAGTCATTTGTACCCTGACTGATTTCGTTCAAACTTGATGGAAATATGACCTTGATTTAATATTTAAAGTCGAACAGCGATCCCGATTGTGTCATATTGTAAAATGGAGCCACAGATTGCTAATTAATTTGCACTAAATGCGACTCCGAAAAAATTGCAGCATCTAGGTTGGGTTCCTCTTACGCATTACCTAAATTGAGGGTGAATTGAACTTATGATAAAAACCATTTTACTTACGTATAAGTTCTGCGTATCGCGAACATTGTCAGTCCTTATAATACGGACCCTAGAACGCAGGATCCAACAACACCAGTTCAACCTCAGCGCTTCCTAGACGCCGTTGTTGACTATCGCGCGTGTTGAATAGTTGACGAATCGTTGGTGTGTGGTGCCTCCTCGGATTGTGAATAACATCGTGTTTGCACTTCTTATGGACATCTAATTTTCAAACCGTCCATCGCTGTCTGAAGACTAGAACTTGCGTATTCTATAAAGTCTTGAACTCCTTGGCCAATTGATAATATACCCATCTGGTGTTAATCTTCTATACATCCAACACATCCATATTACTCATTAATATTAAAGCTGCAGCAAAATCATAAATTCGAAGTTAGTACCATCACGTGTAAATTATTGTATTTTATTGAACTCAATTCTCTAATACTATTTCGGCACAATCCCTAATTAGTTTATAATAATTCATTTCCATAAATTAAAATCATAAATATTTTGTAAAAAACGGACGAGTTCCCCATACGGGTCCCGTCCCTGTCAAACATTATGATTTTAACACTTGGGTAAAATATCAACCAATCGCAACTCCACAGCATAATTTGTGACTTACGATTATTGACGACAATTTTGTTTTGGTGATGAAAATAAAGCAGTTAGGGATGTGATGCGGTGCAAGCGGTGTGTGTGCAAGCATATGGAACAAAGAAATATGACGTGGGGATAATTTGCCAAGGGCAATCGTATTACGCCCAGGGCGGCGGTTCTTATCACCTTCTTATCGCATTTTCAGGTCGATTCCTTACATTAATAGGCGATCGGAGGCATAGCGAGGCGAGGTCGAATATTTTCCGTGGACTCATCCCACCGGTGTATGCATTTTGCAATGGCATGATGAAGAGGTTCCTCCAAGCACAAAACATTGTTAACCCTTTAGCTTACATGGGTACATTTGGGATTACCATCTTACATATTCTTCTAACATGGTTAGTTGCTAAACATGATATTCAAACAAAATCCCAAAATCTTCAAACAATTCAAAAAAATCTCGACCACCAAAATCGGTTGACTAAACGAGGAAAGGCGATGCTTGCCTCTGGGTGGCGCTGGGTGATGGGGAGACCGTCGGTGGTGAGTGGTGCGGTGGCGGCAGCGGCTTGGCGGCCTGAGGGGAGGGAGGCGGCGGCGTCGGATCGGCAGGCGGAGGAAGCCCGGATCAGCGCCGTCGTGGCGGGGAGGAAGGGGAGCACCGGTCGACGGGAAGGCGGATGTGGCCAGGGAAGGGAAAGGGAAGGGGCCGAGGAGGAGGGGCGGCGCGGTGGCAGGAGGAATATCCCTTCGGACGCGGTGGGGAGGGACGACACGGGTTGTGGCGAGGGGAGGGGAAGGGGAAAGGGGGAAAAATAAAGGGAGAGAAGGAAGAGAAGGAGGGAAAAATATCGAAAAATAGAAATGGAAAGAGGATTCCGTCTCTATTTAAGGAAACCGGAAAAAAATTCCGTCTCTATTTAGGAACGAAAATAGTTTCGAGTCTCTAAAATTAGAGAACGAAAAATGTTACGTGCCATTGTGAGATTAATAAAAATTTAATTTTTGAGACGAAACTCTAATGTTTAGAGCTCTAACCCGCCCGTATGACTCGGCGTGCGCCCATGCGTTAATTGGTTTAAACACGCCTATTATAATTTATTTCTTTTAATGCAAATTGTTTATGCTATGATAACATGATATATTTTTGCATGTTGTGTTGTTTCACATGGTGCGGTATGACCTTTTTGACCAATGTGATTGGCGAGTTATTATTGTGTTTTTACAAGGGTTACTGGTATTAAATATGGCTTGCATGTCGTTTTTGTTTTGTTGTAATTTTATTTTACTATTAGTAGTATTTATTTAATTGTTGTAATAAAACAAGAGACGGTATTTGCTTCCGTGTCTATTGGTCTCTCTATTTGATCTCAAGAATTTGGAGGGAGCGCCAGCTTTTGGTGGGAAATTAGAGGCGAGATTTTCCATCTCTGTTAGAGACGGAGAAACTATTTTCCGTCTCTAAAATTAGAACGAAAAATATTCCGTCTCTATTTAGAGACGGAAAAGTATTCGGTCTCTATTTTCGGTCTCAAAATTTGGAGGGAACATATCGCGCCACTTTTAGAGACGGAAATTTTTCCGTCTCTAAATAGAGACGGAAATAATTTTCCATCTCTAAATAGAGACGGAAAAATTTCCGTCTCTAAATAGAGACGGAAAAATTTCCGTCTCTAAATTTCCGTCTCTATTCTTCAATTTTCTTGTAGTGTACGTAGGTAGTCATTGGCTCATCACGGAAAAACATCACGTACTACGCAAATTACTCAGTGAATCTAAGTGCGGGTCTCTCCTGGATTTTCTAATTAGGCAGCTAGCCAACCCTTCTTGTCCTGGCCCCGGACTGCAGTATCTTATGCGAGACCCAAATTGTGTGTATCCCACAAATACCACCGTCTTTGTCTACGTATGGCGGTAACCTCCCCTACGCAGCTCTGTCCGATGTGACCTTGTAGTTGTCGATGATCATCACCTGGATGACATCCGAACTCGACATGTGCATGATCCTCGGGTCCTTTGTGGTAGAGTCCCAAAGTCTCAACTCATGACCAGACCTGTCATCCTGTTCTCACCTGATCCCCCAAGGAGGAACTCACATACAAAGGCACCATAAGGTCTCTAGAGGTCCTTGCCCATTCCCACCATATTTGGGCCTCACTCTCTAGGTGAACCTGACTAGTCTAATCTGAAGTAGTGGTAGAGGTAATCTCCGCAGCTTCTAACACCGCCGGATCTCTCCCCTGTGAATGTCGGAGGAGGATGATGTACCTAAACCTCACAGGTACTGGGGATCTCCACGACTACTGTTCTTCTTTGTGCGATGCTTGTGCCCATAATACCTCTGACCTCAACAAGGCACCTTGTCGAATGCGGGTGGTGCACGACCCGTTACTGCGTGGACCGCCCTTTATGTCCTCGCCCTCGAGCTAGCCATCTACATATTTGTAGTAATAAGAATCATTTAATTTTCATTTCGATCTAGCGCTTAATGCACATGCTAATTACTAATAGACTTGACGACCATGAACTGGCCCGTTCATTTCTAAGTGGCGCTAAATTTCAGCACTCAATTCATTTATTTCAATAAATTCTAAGCTTTCTTGTTCATTTCATTATCAAATTCCTAAGGTCATAGTTCTAACAGCATTCACCCTTTTCTATACGCATTACCATTACATATAATTTCCCTACGCAACAATCGCGCATTCACAAGTCCATATACATGCATCTGGGTGGCATGTGTCAGCTATGCAATTGAAACATGAAATCACGTGATCAAAACGTACAACATAAATTACGTATCTCAAGGATTATGCATCGACTTGAAGACACTATTCATACAGATGGAGTGTATATTTCAAGTCCGCATTCACAAGCAATGCGAGACCATTTATCAATATATTAAATCATATTTATCAACAAAAATTTTATTTTTCGAAATTTTCATTTTTTTCAAAATTTTATCCCATTTTGTTTGATTTTATTTTATTTTTTATTTATTTATTTTTAATAAAAATGTTTTTGAAATTTTTATGTGATATTGATGTTCATGAGCAGGGTTCATGAGCAGTGTCCAAAATGACTTCGAGAAGCGCGATCACGAGTCCAAAGCGGGTCAAAATGAAGGCGGGTGCCAAGTGCACCGGCCTGGCTGGCCAAGCGGCACGCCAGTGCGCACGGGCCGTGCTACTTGACTCTTTCCGTGTCGCCCAGCTCTGCCGGCGTGCTCACCTGAGGCCTGCGCTGCTTGGCTGTGGTCTTGTGCCGCGCTCCGGCGCCATTGATACTCAAATGGCGTTAACCCATTTAAGTTCTACACCATTTTTTTTTTCATTCTTGCTACTGGAAAATACCCAAAAAAAAAATATGTATACATTTTTTTTCATTCTCCAGTATACCAAAATAAATTCATAAAAAATTATTTTTCTTCATTTTTTTTTTCCAGTTTTCACCCATTGTAAACCAAAAAAAAAAAATTTCTCCACCTCTAATTTTTTTTTTTCATTTAATTCTAGACCGTTTCGTCCAAAAATTTTTCGAACACCTAAGGTTTTTATTTCCCGACCCTAGTGTTCACATTTTTTTTTCCTATGCTATCCACCAAGCATATAAGCACACAATTCATAACAATCAACATGCTATTCACACCATTCATCAAACAATCACATGATCACACATAAAACACATGTATGAAGTGTTCTAATTTTGTCTCGTGATTTCCTAGGTAATCTCAGACCTACACTTAACATCGAACCACACCTAGTGGTGATGTTCTTACACCTCAAAGACTATGGCCTAGCCCCGAATCCTCGAAGCCACTAGGTAGCCGTGTCTTTAGCTACGATACCAGGCTGTGGCCTTAGATTCTGGGGGTCCACATTGACTACGATCCTTGAATACAAGTGGATGTCGGGTTACCGGCACTCCTTAATCGGGCGAGTCTCGTGCGGGAGCTCTACCCAAATACAACACGTATATAACACAGTCCCCGATATACACAATGACCACTGGGGTCTCATATACAACTATAGAGAATAAAATGACCTCATTGGGCCCCTGTTATCTCAACATATCCCAACTATCAATATAATCCATCGCATGAGAAAACGGCCACTTGGGCCCATAACCAATACTCGTATCCAACTATATCATGATTTTAAGTTAATGATCTACTCTTATACAACACATATATTAAAATGAAAAAAACATTCTAATACATGCAAAACCATCAAAGCCACATTCCGGCTTTCTTCTAAACGACCTCTATGATGAACCGTCTCCTCGCACGCTCCCTGTACTTGTAAAATAGTATCCCTCGACAGGGTGAGCTAATGCTCAATAGTGGAATCACCACAAATTGGGCTACTCTCCACCCCAAGTGCATATCACGATGCTCGATGAAAACATACATTTCAAGTATATGCGTGATCCTACTTGAATGTCTTGATCATCTCATATCCAGGGTCCTCCCTAGACTCCCTCACTGCCCTAAGCCACGTATGAGAACCTTAGTTTTTCTTTGTTTGTGGACAACCCTCCGATGTATATATATCAATTGGGCCATCTCCGACAATTGATATTATATATGTATGGACTACCCTCCGATAATTATCATTTTTAGACAACCCTCCGAAACCATTTTCTTTAGACTTACCTGCCACTCACTCCTATGTCGTCCTAGAACTTTGATTACATATGGAATGCATGATGCCAATTCCATTACAGTCTATAACACATGAAAATATATAATCAGGCATATATTCACATAAATTAAATCACACAAACATGTCATGTAATTTCACCATCAATTACATCAAAATTAGCTCACGTGGGCTAATGATCAAACACGAGCAACTCGATTTGAATTACTCAACCAAACACATTATTTCACAAAAATTATTTTGTGAACACTATTCTCAGGAATAGTATTTCGGTTACTATTCTCGCCGTCCTGATCATCGGTTCACTTTGTGAGCGAATTTCCACGACCATTTCTGACCTCATACAAAACCACAACATGATTTATGTCATAAATTGTACAATTAACCACCCAAACAGCCATGACAGCCATGGACGCAAATTTAGGTTCCATAAGATTCAAACAGTGGATCCGAGATTTGGGACCGTCCAGCTCAACCCCTCACGACCTCATTCGACTCAATCATTAACAAGTACTTAAATAAAGAATAAAGCCAAGTAGGGAGGAAAACCACACCTCATGGGTTTGTCAAAACTCCTCATCCAGAATGCCTGGCGTAGGCCTCTCCGCGTAGAGCAGCTTTCCTTCTTGCTTCGAAGACTTCCGACGGTCGAGATAGCCCGATATTTTAGAGAGAAGCTCGATACTCTCACTCTAAAAATCCATAAAATGGCTACTGCATCAAAAATCGTTTTCCTCTCCCGTTTTGGCCCTTTTTTCCCCTTTTTGAAAGAGACGACACTATTGGACATTTTATCTTTTAGTTGTAGGATACGAATTTCTAACAACCTAGATCACCATGGTAGAACACAAACATCATTTAATGGAGAAAAACACTGTAAATTACATACCTTTGGAATCCATGGATCTCTTTTCTTTGTTGATCACGAATTGATGAAGAGGCGCAAGAGAACCGATCTCAAGATCTCAGATCTTTCTCCCAAACGACCCTTTAGGCGGCTTTATAAATTCACGGTCTTTCTCGAAAGCGGCTGGGAGAAATAAGTATGTGATAGAAAATGTATCCTTAGGGTTTGGGAGGGGACTTGAGCTTTCCTTAAACGGGGTTCCGACCACGGGCCCTCTCATAACGGGCGGGCAGACTCAGCCTGATAGCCCATATGATTTATTAAAAGCCCCGTAACCTCATGAGTGAACAATCTTAATTGATTTAGTGAGTCAATGAAGCCCTTAATGAAAAACTTTACATTCTCCCACTTGGGCGTGTTAGTGAAACAAGCGTGTCTTTGCTATATTGGTCTAGAGATTTATTCTTAATAGTCGATCCGATCCGTAAGAATCTCAAATATATGAATCATGGCGGTAATTGCATGTACTCACGCAACCCCTTCCATGAATCTGGTGCTTTCAACTTTACTGATGTGGTTCAATATGGTAGTGTGTTTAAATGGACAATACCTCATAATAGGTGATACTTCATGTATTATCCATTTTGTTAGTCCAACTTCTCCTTAAGTGTCACAAACCTAAAGGTGTCACCAGAGAATATCCATCATGGTTCCAACGAACTCCAGATATATATGTTACCTTGATGTAACTTTACTTAATGTGTAACAAAATATGCCATTGAGGCTAATTCAAGAATGCCCCATAGCCTTTATTCGCTTCACAATGCCTTGATATTTTCAACAGCTTATATGTACTCAACTGATAAAACCTACATTCACCAATACCTTATTGAATGTAAAAGAGTTGATACATATTCAATTATTACAAAAAATGTAATGAAATTGAATTCAACTTTATTAGAGCAACATAAAATTTAATAGCTCCCACTAATTCACAGTATCCCATGATACTCTAAGCCCATGTTAATGACATGTCGTTTCAAATACACAAGCATGGTGCCTTTAGTTAGCTGGGATCTGCAAATCATCATATCATCCGTTGATATGCTCCACGCAACGTCACCGCTTTGAACTTTTCCCCTTTATGGTCGCATTTGACCTCCATGTGTTTAGACCCCTCGAGACCTCTGTTGTTGTTAATAAACAACACCGCAGAAAGTTACCGCCAATAACCGGTATGGGCCTATCCACAAAATCAAACACTGCTAACTCCTTAATTAGGTTTCTTGTTAAATTGCTTGGAGTAGTTGCTGAAAAGCATGCTACAAACTCCGCTTGCATGTAGAGATGCAATTAATTTCGTTTCACTTTTCCATGATACTCCGCACCTCCCGCTAACTTAAAGATATAACCAGCTATAGGACTTCTTTTCATCCCGACAACAAGAAAGTCCTAATCAATACCTAACTAACAGAGGTCCTCGAACATGTTTGTAAATCAACATATATAGTCTTTTGTCCTTCTTTAAGTACCTCATAACCTTCTTGGCAAAGAACTCCAATGATCATGTCCCGGGTTTGACTGACATTCGCCAGAAGTCCTGCTGGTAAAGGTACACGCCTGGGCATACTCGAGCATACATAATAATTCCCAAGTGTACCCAGCAGGTATATTCTTCATTTGAGCTTTCTATATCCGATCGAGGACATTGTGATAGACTCAACTTCTATCACCTGCGCATAGAGCAATTCCCGGGTTTACATAGTTGCATGTTGAATCTTTCTAAAACACGATCAACATACGCCTCTCGAGATAAACCCAATACCCGCAAGAACGATCCTCATGAATCTCAATGCCTAGGACAAAAGCATCACCAAGGTCCTTCATATCAAAGTTGTTTGACAACATCCGCTTTGTCTCATGCGCAGACCAAGGTCACCGCTGCAAGGTGATATCATCCACATAGAGTATTAGGAAAATGAATTCCCTCCCACTCGACTGGGCAGCATATACATCGATCTACTTTGTTCAACAAAACCATATGAAGCAACAACACTATGAAACTTCAAGTACCATTGTCTAGAAGCTTGCTTGAGACCATAAATAGACTTTTTTCGGCCTACAAGTTTGACCAATCATTTGCCACAAACCTTCTGGTTGCATCATAGACTTTTCATTAAGGTTCCATCGAGAAATGCGCTTAACATCCATCCGTGTAACTCCATATCAAAATGAGCAACTAATGCCATGATCACTCCTCGGAAAGAATCTTTAGAAGAGATCGAGGTGCTGCTTCATAGTCTACTCCTTCTTTCTCCGGCGTGAAACCCCTTTGGCTACCGCCCGGCTTTCTTTAACTTCTCAATCTTTCCTTAGAGTCCCTTTTAATCTTATACACCTATTCTCCAGAGCCACCGGGTTCATGACCCTCAGATCCACGTCTCTAAACCCATTATGCCTCATAGATTGAATTTCATCTCTCATTGCATCTAACCAGCTTTCTGGATCGAGGACAAGAAACACTTTCATAAGTTATCGATCGGGCCACAACCGATATCGTAGTTCGCTTCCTATATAGACTAAATAGTCCGGTGGTATTGCTGATCGTCTCTCCCTAGTGGATCTCCTTACTGGAGTAGTAATAGCCACATTCTGCACCTGAGAGCCTTGATGAACTTCATTAGGAGCTGTCTCAACAACAGGATCCCTAGTCTCAACAGGTTCAATATGGTATGTGGGAGTTTCCACAATTATTTGTATGGGAGGAGATACAGATACCACATTACCTCACCGTACTATCATCCTCATTAGTCTGCGGCTACTCTCTTCTCGGCCACATCAAACTCCAAAAAACTTAGCCGGCTCAGGATTCCACAATTCTTGTGCCTCCATTGGGATTATAGAACCGATATCCCTTTGAATGTTCCGGGTAAGATACAAAATAACACCTATGGTTCCCGATTCAACTTACTTAATGTCGATTATATAACTTACTCAAGTAGACATCCCCAAACCTTAAGATGGTTTAAGCTAGGCTTTCGCCCCAAATTCATAACTCAAAAGGAGTCAATGGGAACAAACAGAGGTACACGATTCAAAATGTACAAAGTCAAGCTTTCAAAGCTTCACCCCATAGAAAACCTGCAATTTGGCCCTACTAATCATACTCCTTACCATTTCCATAAGAGTATCGATTGCGCTCTGGCTATACCATTTTGCTCAGACCTCAAAAAAGCATAGTAAATCGTGCCACTATCCCGCAGTCCTCTAAGTATTTGGCGAATGGCCCTTAAGCTGTCCTGAAGATCGCCATGTTTGCCATAATACTCTCCACCCTACGATCTAACAACCTTTACGACTTTTCCCAATCAAGCTGACCAAATTCGAAAAAATCTCAATTTTCAAGAGACTCCACTTTCTTTAATCAAGTACAAATAACCATCGAGAATAGTCATCAATAAATGTGATGAATAAAAATTTCTACACAAGGTTGCCACATAAGGTCCACTTATATCAAGCAGTGAATGACTTCCAACAAGTCGAACTACTTGATCATAGCTTTCTTTCTTATCTTGGTCATTTTACTCCCTACAATGTTTCACGATATCTCTAAGTCATTTTTGTAAGAGCGTAGGATATTAGTCTTTATTAGCCTTCTACCTATCCTTAGAGATATGGCTACAAGTCGCTTATGCCATAATGCATAAGACTCATCCTTAGGTAAAGGGTCTTTGAAACAACCTTTTCAAACAGAGGCAAGCCACGTGATATGTCATCGGGAGATAAACTTAATCTATATAATCCGGCTGGATATACGACAAGATCTAACCTTATTTGAATTAAGAAATATTGAAATAATATTGCTCTTAATTTCAAAAGAATAATCATATGAATCCAAACATGATACTAAACTAAATTCCTTCAAAAGAAGGTACATAAATGTATCTTCAACATCAACTTAAAAACTGCATCTAAAACTAAGATTACATCTCCCACGCAACATGACTTCAAATTCGTTATTTCCCACGTTGAGCTTTCGATTCATCCTTGTTTGGCTTCCTTCGCTTATGAATCAGATGGTAAATGCAACATGATTAGTTGCTCCACTATCAAGCCACCAAGAATCGGATGGTGCTTCGTGATAAAGTTGGATTCACAAACAAGTATTAAAGAATCATTACTGTAGTTTCACGCTGACATCCAAGCTTGAATTTTGCATACCCTTCTTCATGACCTTCGTAAAAGAAGCAGCCGATCACCATCCTTTTCAAGAATGTCTGGGACCTATATTGTCGATCGACCTGCAGGTTTCACGAGCACCTTTACATGAAGTTCGACTTTTGAACTTCTATTCTTCTCTTATGGGGACTTGCAAGCATATAAGGTCATATGCCTTTATCCTTCTTGCTTTCTCTTCCTCCGCCACCACCTCTTGCTATCAAGTCATTTATCACCAAGTTTCATCTTCGGAATTGTAGTCATTTTTATAATCCCAAAATCGTGGAAGGGTGTTCAGGCTTGATGACAATGCAAGCACGTGAATGGTAACGCAAGAGCTTGGAGCCGCTTTTGCTTCACCATCCCGACATAATTCTAACCCCACTGCACCATCATACTCATGTTGAAATATTTGAAGTGTCTGAACTGATTGACTTAAACTCGATTTCTAAATTTGAGAATGCTTAATATCTCCTTAAGAAGATGGGCCATCGGGCAAACCATATATAATTTTCAAGTGTTCTCAGACGGATTTCCTTTCATTTGCCAACAAGCAAATCCTATCGCTTCCTTTCCTGTGCAAAGATAGTTCGCTTCAAATTCAATGCTAGAGGTTGTGATATCTCGCCATTTATCCATTGTGTTTATGTGAACATCCGTCGCCTCCATTCCAAATTGAAAATCCTCTTTCCATTTCTCGAAATTCAATCCAAGAAGGATCCTAATTGAAATGGAATTACTAGCCGCGTAAAAAATTGGATCAAAATAAAACATAACAATACAATCAGCATCATGCATACTCATAGAGGAATTATACATCATCACATAACGCCTCGTTAAAATATGACATGCAACAGATATTCTCCACACGACAATGGCCATAAGAACATATTCTAATCCTTCGTGAAATCACCACTCTGCGTATGAACCACCGAGATCGCCATTTCATTGCATGCCACATGTATCCCTCCACGAACTAACACAAGATCACCTCTTTCGGGAGTATGACCATGCATTAAAACAGAGACATCCCACCACAATAAGAGGTTGATACTTCTCAAACCCAACTTGGCAAAGCACTCGCGGTCATGTCTTCAATTGAATTCTTTAAAATCACTCATATCAAGGATATAAACTTCTTTATGTATCACATTCAATATATGTAATGCCAATTATATTTGTTCAATTCATTAATAAATAATTAATTTAGAACTTACACAACCCTTATGCAAAGTTGGTATTCATGTTAAGTTACCTTACGTGATTCAAACCATAAGAGAAATAATTAAGCATCACGCGTGAAAATACCCTAATAACTAGGCATACATAGGGTTCTATACGTATTTTCATATCTGTAAAAGCTTCAAACATGCTAAGTCAATATACCAAATTGTAGAGAATTTCGATACGAATCAGTAGGTATCAAAATCGCCTGTAAAATTCTCCCATCTACCACGCCACCGCATGTTCGGCGCTGGCGCGCGGCAATACAGCGGCATCGTGGTCCGGGCTGTTGACCTGCCCAAGTTTGAATTCGCTGGACCGGCCACCGCTGACTCCGGTCGGGTTTGACCGTTGACTATTGACCGTTGACCTGCCTAAGTTTGACCGTTGACCCGCTGACCGCTGACCGGCTCGTTCGACCGCTGACGCTCTGGCACCGACCGCGGACTCGTCGTCTTTGACCGCCCGGGTCAAGACCGGCCTGGTCGCCGTCACGGTCGGCCAACCGACGGGCCATCCGCCACGCCGCGCCACGCTACCGCTTACCAATCGGAACCGGGTCAACAAATGACGTAGATCCGCTTTGACCGTTTCGTCGACGGGTCGCGCCACGCCATCACGACGCTACACCCGCTAATCTCGGGCCTCGCTGCGCCGCACGCTGCCGCCTTCAACGCTGGCGCTGGCGGCGCTGCGTGAGGGCGCGCGCGAGTTTCCCGCGACGTGCCACCCACCGCTGTGATCGCCTCGTCGAGGATTCCAAATATGTAAAATATTTAATTTTGGATGTATAGAAAATCCGAATTGGACAATGTCCGATTTTTCATAAACCCAAAAAAATTTCTCCAACCGTATGTTCAGTTCCTGATCCATGGTCAGTTTCGATACCAACCGTAGGATACGAATTTCTAACAACCTAGATCACCAGAACACAAACATCATTTAATGGAGAAAACACTGTAAATTACATACCTTTGGAATCCATGGATCTTTCTTTGTTGACGCGACCGGTTTAAGAGTCGTGAAGAGAACCGATCTCAAGATCTCAAGATCTTTCTCCCAAACGACTTTCAACCGGCTTTGGCGATTGCCGATCACTTTCCTCGTAGAAAACCGTATTGAGAGAAATAACGTATGTGATAGAAAATGTATCCCAGTATTCGGGAGGACTCTCGAGCTTCTCTTAAATAGTTCCTCCGACTCACACCCTCTCATAACGGGTCAGTCGAACTCAAATCACACACCTTCACCAAATTCCATATGATTTATTAAGAAGCCCAATAACCTCACTTAATTAGACCAATCTTAATTCAGTTTTAATACCAATTAATGAAGCCCACTTAATGAAAAACTTTACATTAGTGTCATTTAAATTTTTCCATTAATACCAATTATGTCCTCCTTTTCCCAGTTTTGACATTCAGCATTTATCTCTAGCCGGCCCATTCATCGCTTTACTCATGCCACTTATGGCACATGAGTACGTGTTATATGTGACTTTCGTCCCATCGAAAACCATTTTACGACACCCGAAACGCGATGCCTTGAAAAACGTGCCAACTCCGACTATCTCGGAATTCGACCAAATTCAACGTGCTAGCTAGATTTCGCGAGACGATATCCGTCTCGTCATCTCGAGATCTAGAGAATAAATTCTGGATTTTTGACCGAAATTACAATTTTGTAACCAAAATTACGATTTTTCCATTTTTCCAGAAATTGGAATTTCTTGGGTCTTACATGAGGTGCTAGCCAAGCACCACCAAAGATTTGACCAACGTGCCTCGCTTAAGGCCGGTTGGCCGTAGTCGTTGCCATTACACGTGCTAGTACTGTAGTCAGGGGAGGTCAGAGTAACCTCCAAAAATTTAAGTCACATCATCCTCCGATGTTTACAGGGGAAGGGTATCCGATGGTGGCAAACCATCGGGTTCTCGCGCATCGAAGGTATCTGAGCCTATGGATATTACCTCCTAAGTAATCAAGATCGTGCTAGCTGCATTCCGTACAGAGGGTGAGTCCTGGGCGTGGTGGGATCGGGTTAAGACCTCTAGGGATTTAGAGGCAATGACTTAGGCAGAGTTCCATGGGCTCCTTATGAGCAAGTATTTTCCGGCCACTGCTAGACATGCAAAGGCCTAAGAGTTCCTAGAGTCGAGGCGTGGAACGATGACGTTGACGGAGCATGGCCGTATTCCACTGAAAGCTGGCACGTTTTGGTGATGACTATGTGGCCACAGATATGGCCAAGGTCAGGAGATTTGAGAATGGACTGAAGTTGTCCATTCGGGGTAAGATTGTGGCCTCCGCCTACAACACATGTACTCTATGGTCGAGACAACTCTGGCCATAGAGAAAGAGATGGATGATGCACAAGGCATTCAAGATGCGAGTGCCGGTGGGAAGAGAAAGGAGGATCAGTCTTCTTCGAGTTTGGGCTTTTAGAGCATATACTCGAAAAGCCATTGTAATGGGAAAATTTCCTTATCTAGGGTGAGAGTTGGTCAGATATGGTAGACATATCAGGTTTTGATGTCATTCTTGACATGGGATGAGCTGATTAACCCATCCGTCATTTCGTTGATTGTGACCTCGAGGCGGTTATCATACCGATACTCGCCTTAGAGTTGTAGAATAGCATATGCATGTGAGTGAGGCGATAGCGTGAATTTCTGGACCCAAATTCGTTAAGGGGAATAAACCCGAGAAAATTCAATTTTTCTCGGTGCGGTAAAACAAGTACTTCGTTGAAACCGAAATTGTGATCTCTGATGATGAAACGGACTGCTCCTTTAAATTGCCTCACAAAAATCTAGTGACCTAGAAAAGTTTCGTCAATTCTCGAGACAATCGGAATATTTACCACGCATAAGTCGCCGCGACTTCTCGTGGACTAGATTTTTACAAAACTCGGTCAGAATGACTTGAGTTAAGTTCATTTAAAATAAAGTGAACTGAAAAGAAATAAATTGTTTCGGGTTAAAAACGACCTGAATGAATCAATATGAACCATGTATTCAAAATAATAATAATAATCAAGCAAAAGGGAGAGAGGGCGGTGGGAAGGAGAGAGGTTGAGAGAGGGAATATTGTTTTTTATTTTTCTTCTCTTCGCTTCTTTTTTAGATCTACGAAAATCGGACCACAGGTTTTCGTCTGAGACTGAAGGCAAAGTTGATCTACGCGACGAGAGCTACGCGTGGACACCAAAATCTTGGAGTTTCATCAAACTCCACGAGGTAGGGAATTTTCCTACTTGTGTTATTTCTAGCCTAAAGGCTATTTAATGGCTTGAATTGGCTTAGAGGCCGTGAAAGGCCGTAAATTTTAGTCCCTAAATTTTTGGATTGAGTTTAGGAATTTTTAGGTATTTCTGACTGCTAATAGTCCGCTGAATTTCTGACTGCTGACAAAGCTCGGGCTGGGAATTTTCGAGACTGCTTTAGACGCTTATGACGGAATTTTTGATTCATTTTCATGCACCCCAAACTCAAAGTTGAGGTTTGGTTTTTGCTCCGACCGATATGTCTTCGGGTTTTGTGGTGTGTTTTGGTATCACAATATCTTGCGGATGAACCGTGGAAGGGACTAAGATGTGCCCCGTTTTATATGGTCCGAGATTCGGGGCCATTTTGTAAAGCTATTACTTAGAAAAACAATAACATGTTTTATGTGATTTAATTATGTTAATATATATGCATGTGAATATATTAGCATGAATGTGTTAGAATTGGCATCATGCATTCCATATGCACTGTGAATATATTTTGTGTGAGTGCATAGTTGAGATCGACACTGTGTTAGGTGTACACAGAGTGAGAGCATGAGGTGGTTTTCGAGAGAATTGTTCGAGGTCACCTCAACAATATTATTTATCTGGAGGTCCACTACAAAGATCGGAGGGCTGTCCATGGTAATATCAATCATCTGAGTCCGCCTAATTGATATACACTCCAGGGTTGTCCACAAAATAGATTATCTGAAATCCGTTCACTATTTATATCGCAGGGTTGTCCACTAAAACAAATACCTTTGTTTGGAAATGGTTTTCATTCATGGAAGAATGATGTCTGAGGGACTCCTGAGAACTCGAGGCACGGGTGTAAGAGAAACCGTGATATCATAATTCTATATGGTGTAGACTATGTATCACCCAAAAAGGATAAGTTGCTCAAAAGAAGACACACGGTCATGCTTTATCAGCATAGACTTCGGTCAGTGATGTATCGATCGACTTCAGATTTGCTGCCCATCGACACTTGCACTGGGTAATGGAGCCCGTGGAGGGCTCGATACTTGGTCATTGGTAATACCAAAGGACAATTGTCAGCCATGATGATGTGAGACGAGCCTGAGCGACTCCAGATATATTACCCCAATGACATATCATGCATGGAGCCATGAGAGCTCTGCACATGGGCATGGTGAGTCTGAGTCTCATTCTACGGCATGCAAGATATCTGTGTAGACATTTGTATGTTGCACTTGGATGTGTGTTTGATTATATGGCCATTGCATGTGCACTTAGGTGGGGAGAGTCTCTCAGAGGAGATTATCACTACCGGGTTTTGCCCACCCGTCGTGGGACCCCCTTTCGCCAATACCCGAAAGGTTCGAGGAGACGACTCATCTTAGAGGCCGATCAGAATAGTCTGCCAGGCTTGATAGTTATTATGTATGACATGTATTAGAATTGTAATTTGAATATATGTTTGTCTGGAGAGTAGTGTGTTAACTCTTAAACCATGTGAGATATACATTTGGTTGGAATATTTATTTTGTGAGTATGGATGCAGGGGCCCAAGTGGCCGTTATTTTACCTTTCGCTGACCCCGGGTCTTTGTGGTATGGTTGGGACAAAGAAATTGGGTGTAGCTCCCTACAAAGGAGACTCTGCCCGATTTTCTGAGTGGTGTCAGGTAACCCGACATCCATGAGATTTCTGGGGTTGACGGGTTGTCAACGGGACCCCCGGGATAGGGGTGTCACAGATCCCCCCCAGGGTTAAAGACCCATCACTTATGGTCAGACATAGTCCCCAGCGGTGAAAGGCCGTGAAAGTGTCTGGGTTTGTGGAGCCCATTGGTGCGACACCAAAAATCCATTACCCATAAAGGCGCATGGTTGTAAATGAAAATATGAAATGATTAAGAATAATCTTTGGTTGTCATCGGAAAATGATAGTAGCTCACACTTGGCAATTGCATGTGTGAGGAGTCGGTGAGGACTCGGGACATGGGATAAGGGTGAGTCACATTCTCATCCATGGCATGTAGACATTCAAGTAGAGATATGCATGATTTATTTGAATGTTTGTTTGGTTGTCATTGTATGAGCACTTAGGTGGGGAGTAACCCATGTAGAGAAATTCAACTATCAAATATTGCTCACCGCTGTGGGACCCCCTTTCGTGCAATCGAGATGCACCTCGTGGGATGGAATCATGCCTCTAAGGCCTTAATGGCGAAGAGATGGCCAGATTGGCCTTATTCTGTGTTTTGTAAAAATCGTAAAGACCCACTTTTTGTAATTGTAATTTAAGACAAATTCGTAATTAAACTCCTTTTGTATAATGAATACATTTTGTCAGAAGTTTCCAATTTCCAAAGAGTCTTTGTACTAATAAGGTTAATTTATGGTGAATTTTAGAACCTGCTGAACCAAGAGAAAAATGCAGGAGAGAAAATGGAGTGGGCTATTACCCATTTCCAGCTTTGGGTCGTGACACTCCAGGTGGTGTCGCAACAGGAAGGGCTACACGTAGGGTTGTAAGCATGCTCGCTCGACAACGCCAACGCGCGCGTGACATGGCACTGAGCGCACGAAAGGAAGTGCTCTGTCGTGACAGAGGAGTTCCTATTGCGACAGGAGCTGCTGGATTTCATGTCGCGATCTCATCCACCGTGGCCGCGGTGACATGGTTTCAGTCGCAGCCGCGCGTGGTCATGGTAGAAATGATGTGTCACGATAGAGTTCCCGTGCAGCCGGGAGGCCTGGGTCAGCGACAGACTCCTCGCTGCAACAGAGACATGGGCCGCCCCCTTGTCGTGGATAGGAATGCCGTGGTCGCGACAGGTTCGGGCTTCGACTAGGCACCTCGAGTCACGATAGAGTTAGCTTGCCCTATGTCGCGATAGGAAACTCTATCGCACGCAGCTCGCGCTGGGTCAGGCTTTGGGTCGCGACCGATTTCTCTCGCGGTCGCGACAGAGACACTTATGAGAAACCAAGTCCGTCAGACGTGGCTTTCCGTCATGGCTGCGATGTTCGCCGAGGTGTCACACACGGCCCTGTCGCGACAGGAAGCCGGGCAACGGTGGAACAAAAAGTCCTGTCGTGATAGGATTTTCTTTGTCGCGACAGAAAGAAGGTCACTTGGTATCACGATGTCTTGGTGTCGCTGATGTATCGGTGGCCGGGTGTGCCAGCGCCAAGCTTCACGGCGACAGAGAGCGTGGCGCGACATAGCCACGCACGACGTAACATCAGCGCGCTGCAGATGAAAGGCACGCGTAGCGACAGAGCGCCAGTGCGAGAGACAGAGCTCGGGCGACAGTGCGTAATGTGCGCGCACTGTGCACACGACAGACTCTACGACAGTGCACTGTTTAGGGTCATTGTTTGGGACATTGTTCATGAGTTACTGTTCAAAAAAAAAAAAAAAGAGTACAAAAATGACCCCCGGGTTTTGGGGCGTCACAAAGTCAATGCTCAGCTATTAGTGAAAGCCTTTAGCAATAAGGTGAGCTTTACACCATGAAATAGAGCCATCAGGATTATGTTTGATGTGAAACACCCATTTGTTACCCACTATATTCTGCCTCGGTCTCGGGGGAACCATAGAGCAAGTACCATTTCGAATGAGAGCCTCATATTCTTCCTGCATTGCCTTAACCCACTCGGGATCTTGGAGGCCTTAGGTGATAGTATAAGGTTCAGTGAGAGGTGGAATTAGGTTTGTGAGGCCATATTTAGGGTTAGGAGTGATGATGGAATTCTTATAGCGGGTTTGCATGGGATGATGGTTTAGTAGGGGAGAGGTAGAAGGAGGACTGGTGAGGGAGATGGTTGGAATGTTTACTGGACCCAACAGTCTAGCATAAAAGAGAAGGCTGTTGGAATGGAGTCACGTCGTGATACGTGCCGAAGGAGAAAGGGGGACGGTGAGGAAGGCAAAGAAGTCGTGCCACCAATGCCCGAAGGTGTTAGGCGAGGGTAGCTGCATCTGCAGGGAGAGGCTGCCTAAGAGGGAGAGTGGGGGGATGGTGAGGAGCGCAGTAGATCGACCCCCCTATGCCCAAGCACGTTGGGTGAGGCCGACAAAGATGAGTACGAAGAGGCATACGAGGCTCAAAGGGGATAGGATGATCTCAATAATTCGTGAGGTTGATGGTAGCGCGGGAGATGCAACAGGGGAGTACGTGGGGTGTGAGGGATGAGGACCTGGCAGCCGGGACAATCAGCCCGGTGCGAACGATGAAGTGGGGAGTGCAGAGTCCATGTTTATTACCAATGTGGCGGAGGTAGGGTAGTGTGAAACCCCGAGAAAATAAATAAATAAATAAATAAATACAATTTTTTCAGAAAAAAGGGTAAAACGGTAATTTTGTCGCTTTGGGAAAATATGGAAAATTTGTAGATCTCAGATGACAAACCAACGCCACCAAGTGGAATCGCCCTACCTAAATCACACCGTTGAATTTCGTCGGATTCCGAGACAGTCGGAATTTCATGTTTTTCGAGGCACGGGGTATCGGGTGATACTTGGCATGATGCCACATGGCAACATGAGCTGGTGCCACATGGCACCATGGTGGATCACCACATGAGTGGTGTGGGAGAAGACACCCAAGGGCCTCAAGCATGTGACACTTGTCACATGCATGTATGGCTACCATGGTGACAAGTGTCACAAGGAGGAGAAGTCAAGGAAGGTGGGAGGAAGCTTCCTCCCAAGACCAAATTGGAACAATTCGTGGGATAGAGAGGAGCGGAGGAGAATGGAAAAGGAAAAGAAGATAAAACCAAAGGGAGAAAAATCCGTGCATGGGAAAAACGGATGAAAGAAAAATAAAATAAAATAAAAGTTGTCCAATTTTTTTACAGTGTTCCAACTGTCAGAGTTCAGTAGCCCGAGAATTAAAGTTTCTCTATGCAACGAGAGCTACGCGTGGCTATCGGAATCACTTCGATTTCGCCTACAAGGTCTGGTTTTCACGAAAAATCCGTAAAAGCTGCTCCGGGAATCACGCTACTGTATGCAGGTTTTTCTTACTCCTGCTTATTTCTGTCTAAGAGCCATTCAATGGCTAGTCTTTGGTTTTGGTTTCGTGACTGCTGTCCGGAATTGGTAAAAAATTGGTAAAAGGTTATAGTGTAGAATAGATTAAATGGGTCCGTGTTATTTCCATTTTAGAATTGATTCCATGGAACTGTGTTGTTGTACTGTGTTGTATGACTGTGTTGTTTCTAGTAAAGACCTGATTAAATGTTCATGGGAGAGTGTAGTCCAAGTTGGGATTGAGTATATTGACTCGTGTTGTCTATAGTGTAGTCCGAGCTTGGATCAGCACTGGATTGTGTTGCTCATAGAGAATCGCTTGATTCCGCTGATTCGCAGGGCAGACTCGCAAAATTTCACAAGCTACTACGTAAATTTCCTCACTGTGAGTAGCAGCAGCCAGCATAGGCTGCAAAGTTTAGCGTGAAATTCTCGCAGAGGGTCATAAAAAATGTGTTCTGGTTTTTGGCCTCCGACTTCGGATAACCATAGCTTTCTCATTCGAACTCCGTTTTGGGTGTTCTTGGACTCTATGGAAAGCCCATTGAGTAAAGAATCTATCCATGTGCCTGTGAAGGGCAATTAGTGTTCACAAATTTGTGGAAATTTGATGTTGTACAAAGTGTGCAGGTTGCTTGGTTGTGTTGATGCGAGAAGTTACGTGTTGACATGGCCATTACATGGATTGGAGTAGGCTATATTAGTATGCCATGTATTATCCTAGGAAATGAGGCGAGCCACATCGCCTGGGCAGTGACTGAGGGCTGCGAATGGTCATGGTTCAAACCTCAACCATGGGTCAAGTCCGGTGTGTTGGAGATCGCTTTCGAAATACCAATCGGGCTTAAAGGTCGCTTTTAGTTCCGCATGGTTAGTCTCGGATCAGGTAATGTGTCTTGATAAGCGCGGTATCGCCGTGGTTCTGCACGCGTGGCAGTTATTGGGTGGAAAGAATCCTGATGATGTATCCTGATGACCATCCGAAGGGAAATTAATGAACAACCGCCGATTGGTTCATCGTTAAGGCGAAGTGTTTGGTGCCAATGCACCAATCTGATGATTGATCTGGCCACCATCGCCTGGCCAATCTCGAGATAGTGTCTTCAATGACTCGCTTTCGAGGCCGCATTTGGAGCCCTGCTCAGAAGATTATGGGGTCGGCCCTAGGCTCATGCAGTTTGTTAAGGGCTTGCTTCTATAAGCCTTTGTATGTGGTTGATTATCAGGGCATCTCTCGTTAAGAGGTGTATTGCCTGACTTGCAATAAGGTACATTACCGCTATTGGTTTATAATGTGGTTGCTAGTTGAACACGCTACACACATGTTATAAAGACCCTGGGGCATGACATGCCATGGTTAGCCTAGGATGTAGGCAAGCCATTAGTTGGCTAAGTATCGACATGGTTGCAATGGTACATGTGTCCTATCAGACAACACTGGGTTGGTCAGAGGGGAACATGTAAGCTAAGATGATTGCTCATGATTGATTGATGTATGGAACTCATAACCATAAGTTATGGTATCACAGGGTGCATAGTGACTGCATGAGTGATTTTATGTTAATATATGCCATGTTTGATATATTGACATGCTTGCATGATTTATGGCAAGGGTTTGCATTAGATATGAATTGTCCATGGTACACGATGTAGTGTATGGTATTGTGGATGTCCTCAGAGTAATCATCAGACATAGGATATGACATATAAAGTAATGGCAATAATCGCATTGCATTGATGCACGATCATCGCATGACATGGGTGTGTGTGCATAGGTGTGGTCATCCATCATCATTGTTGATGAATGGGTAGTGAGCTTGTATGTTTGACGACGTCCAATAAATGTCTCATGGTTTAAAACATAAAAAGAAATATAAATAATGTGTGTTGGGCGGAGCAAGAAGGGGACCATTAACCCCCTAAAGTGAAAAGCCTAGAACATGGGTGTAAGAGATCCGCGGTGTGATCCGAAAAGTTCTGTTGCCCAAAGATGACACACGGTCATGTTTACTAACACAGGCAAGAGACCATGTGATCCAATCAAACAAGACACATAATGCTGCACACATGGTAAGAGGACCCGCGTGTGATCCAAAAGTTCGTCAGGCAAAAGAAGACATACCTGGCCATGCATATCACTTAGACTTCGTGTCAGGTGGATAGAAGCTTCCAGATTGACTAGGATTGCTGCCCATTGGAACTTGTATCAAAATGGAGTCGTGAGTGATCAGTGGATATGGGCATGATGACATTTCTTGCATGACATATGACATTCATGTAGACATTTTACTTGGATGGGTGTTTGATTGTGCGACCATTGCATGTTCACTTAGGTGGGGAGTAGCCCTTACAGGAGATTATTATTACTAGGTTTTGCTCACCCCGTCATGAGACCCCCTTTCAGGTACAGGTTCGGTGCAGGTGGCTGAACCGCATACGGAACTGCATATGGGATGAGAGCCGGATGTGACTTCATTTTGTTTTGATGTAGCTCTTGTGAGCAAACGTTATTACATGTACATGTTTTTGTATAAAACGGATTATATATGGACTGTTGATCAAATAGTCTATTGTGTTTTATGTTAAATGTCTGCCTAGGCTAGAAGGATAAGCACATGATATATAATTACACAGGTTACGCTCCTATGACATAGAACGTAGTAATGGGATATCGAGTTACCCGATGTCCACAGGATTATTCCGCAGGTTGACGGGTTGTCAACGGGACCCCGGGAATTAGGGTGTCACAGCTTGGTATCAGAGCATAGGTATGCGATTACCCAAGGCTTGTTGGGCGTGGGTCTAAGACACGCAGTTATGGTATAGAGTTTGGGTATGCGATTACCTGTAGCTCGGTGTTGGGTACAAGCATCATAGCTTGGTGTAGCTTAGTGTTAGAGCTTAGTTTGTGATTACCTAGTGCTCGATAATTGATATCAACGTCACGACGTGGTATCCTGGCTTAGATATATGAATGCCTAGGACTCGATGGGAACGGGTTTAGATCATGCATTGTTGTGTGTTGCGTGTTTGTATTTAACATGCTGCGTTATTGTGTGATTTTGTGTTAAAACTTGCGTGAAAGATACGCATGATAGAATGTGTATAGCAATTAAAGAACACCAAGGTTAGCGAACGTAACTTTAAGGGTTGGGAAAACGAATAAGCATGATTACGAAGGAATGGTTATTTATTAGTGTTTGACATTATGCACCACTAATGGGATAAATGAAAAGAGAGAATCTCAAACTGCTATCTTAACTTGTGTAGATGGAAAGTGGAGGGTGTGGACGTAGAGGCGATGGACGAGGCAATAACCGGATGCCACCAGCCCTGGACCAACAAGCTTTCATTGAAGCTATTGGTACGACGATTGCCATGATTGCACAGGCTTGTGCAATGGTGAGCCAGGGAGGGTCAAATGACCTCCAGCGTTTAAAAGCACATCATCCTCCAATGTTTAGAGGAGGAGGGGACTCTATGGTCAGGATAACTATGGCCATAGAAGGAGAGATAGATGATTACCACCTAAGCATCCGGATATCGTGTTAGTAAGTGAAACGAAGAAGAGTCTATCTTCTTATGGCTCGAAAGAGGACTGCTTCGGCAATTCAGATGAACTGGCACATCAGCATGCGCTACAGGGCCGAAGTATACAGTCGATATATGTTACGCTACATCACCCGACATAAGAGACTGGATTGTTTACGTAACTAATACTTTCTGCCTTCATGTTCTGCCACGCCAATTGTATGTATGTAATACACCCGATTCCCGGTACAACGATCGATTCAATTCTCCATAACTCATATCCCACACACATTGCACCGTCCTCCTCATCTCTCCGACGGCAATACCATCATTTTTCGCTTGTATTACAATAGATCAGCGGTATTGTACTCTTTGGTGTTGATGAGAGATTACCATTTCTCTCATTTGTTTTCACATTGTAGAGTGGCATAGACTAGGATACAAAGATGAGACGCTTGGGATGGCGGATCTGTAAGCTTGGTGATACGTGAGGCTATCTTGCATCGATATGATCGGCGATGACAAGATGATAATTGATGGATCGACATCAAGAATCATTCAAAGATGGAATTCTCGATGTGACCATATCGCCACGTCAAACTTTTCTAAGAAACTAAATATAATGATCCATATATGGTTTGGTATCGTTCGATCACACGTTTATTTGTTACTCCTCATGGATCATTTCATCACATATTGGTAATCAAAACAAATTTTACTTTTTATTACACCATTTTATACAATTTCAATAAATATTTAACTTTATTTTTCTTTAATTATGTAGAATAACACCTTGGCAAAGAATATACCCATCTAGCACATCCGTATGACCATGATCAGAAACCCGAAAAATTCAATTTTTCTGAAAAAGGGTAAAACGGTAATTTCGATTGAAAACCGAAATTTTCTGATTCTAAGTGAAGAAACTGGGATCGCGCTGCTAAATTCGTCTCTCACAAATCTAGTGACCTAGAAGAGTTTCATCGAATTATGACACCGGAATATTTTACGATTCTGCGATAAACACAAAGTGACTTCAAGGACAAAATTTACGAAAATCTCGAAGTCAGAATTACCGGGCTAAGTTCATTTAAAATAAAGTGAACTGAAAAAAAATAAATTGTTTCGGGATAGAAAAGGACCCGAATAAAGCAATATGAATCATGTATCCAAAATAATAATAATAATTAAAAAAAAGATAAAAAGGAAAAAAACAAAAGAAAGTAGGAGAGAGCGTCGGGGGAGAGAGAGCGTTAGACAGAGAGAATTTATTTTTTTTCTTTCTCTTTTCTTCTTTTTCAGATCTATGAAAATCGGACCGTAGGTTTTCAGCTTCGAGCGTAAGACAAAGTTGATCTACGACGAGCTACGTGATGGACACCAAAATCTTGAGTTTCACAAACCTACCTAGTAGGGAATTTTCCGTTTGTGTTATTTCTAGCCTAAAGCGCCATTTTTGCACGGCTTAGGATTTACGAGGCCGCGAAAGGTCAGAATTTTTGATCGTAGGAATTTTTAGGAATTCGACTATTTTCGATAGTTCAAGCAATTTCTGACTGCTGACGCTTCAAAATTTCGGGACTAGCTTCGAATAATCTGACATATTTGGACCGCTTTCTACAATTCCTACTATGCCGGGTTTGCTTTTGATCCCGAACCGGAGCGTTCTCGGCCTGCGGATGTGCTTCGTATCATAATAATTCGGTGATGAACCGTGAAGGGACCAATAGGTGCCCTATTTTATATGAGTCCGAGATTTGGGTCATTCTGTGTGTTATTGCTTGATCGAATAACATGTAGTGTGAAGAATAACATGTTAATGTATGCTATTGATTATGTTGCATGTAGATTGTAATTATTCATGTGACATAAAATAAATGCATTGGCATCATGCATTTGTATACACAAGGACATCGCATGACATTGCGTGAGTGCATGGTTTGGTCGACTTATGTTTGGGTTTCCAATTATGGAAAATCGACAATTTGCTCGTGTTCAATAGGATGTCGGGGATACGGTAAGATCGGGACATTGGTTGCGTCGATGCAGGCTCTGAATACGAGACTGGCCCAAATCGAGCGATGGATTTAAAGAAATCAGAGAATGTTCAGTGTAAAGGTAAAAGTTTTATTTTGGAATCTCTCTGTCCAAGGTTCGGAGGCGATGTCCAGTGTCTTCTGAGGATGTCCAATGTTCTGAGGATGTCCAAATGTCTCGGCTGATGTCTGCATCTCGGAAATTTCCCATGGTCTGAGTACGCCCCAGTGGTTTCGGAGGATGTCCAAAGGATTTTAAAATGTAAAACAAACATTTTGTTTTGTCATAAACTTCCATACATAGCGAGCTGGCGTGTGCGAGGGAGTCGGTGAGCACTCTGGCACGACATGGCAATGTAGACATTCCTCGAGTAGATCATGAATTTGCTTAATGTGTGTTTGGTTGCTATTACATGTGCACTTAGATGGGGAGTAACCTTGTAGGAGATTATCACTACTAGGCTTTACTCCACCCCGTCAGGATCCCCTCAGTACACAAGAAGACGGCGCCCTTCTCGAGGCCGTGAGTACTAAGAAGGCCTGTCAGGGCTCTTTAGAATTATTTTTGTAAAATATATTAGAACAATATAGTTTTAATGTATTTTACATATAAAGTGTAAAATAGTTTGTACATCAAACTCTTGTGAAATATTATTACAAATTGGTTATTTCCAAAGAAAATTATATGTACTGGGTCTCCATATATGAGACAAATGTATGTGATATCGGGACACCGTATATTCACAGCTTCGCAGGTCGACGGTTGTCAACGGACCCCTGTGATAGGGGTGTCATAGTCACACGTAGCTAAGGTATACGATTGCTCAGAGCGTGGCCGGGCATGGGCCTAGGATATGGAGATGTGAGCGCAGTGCCCCGGGGCTCTGATTACATGGCGCCGATGTCCGATACCAGCTTCACAACATGGTATCAAAGCATAGGTATACCACTACCTGTGTGGCTCGAGGACACGGGCTTAGGTATATTAGGAAATTGATACCTGCGCCATAGCTTGGTATCGGGGGTTTAGGTACACTTAATACCTAGAGTTCAGATTCGTTTAGACTACTGATGCATGGTGTGTTTCATGTCGTGGCTCGATGTTCCACAAGCCATGGATCGCGTGATTTGTGGTGTTACACATTGTGTGGAAAACTGATACACGGTATGATGTATATGGGAAATATGATTACGTGGTTATTGCGCGGGAAAATTATATATATAGCATAATGTATATAGGAAGAAAAAAAAAGTGGAATGCTAAGGTTAGGAACTATAACCTTAGGGGTTTGGAAAAGGAAATGAACATGAAAGTTTTGAATTTTATTGAAATAAATAAAAGGAGTGGTTGGCAATTAGCACCACTTAGGTGATGAAAGGGTCAGTTCATGGTTGTCAAGTCTATTAGTAATTGGCATGTGCGTTACTAGTTAGACTTCCGACGTGTAGATGGTGCGTCAAGGACTCGGACGAGGTCGCCCACGGTGCACCCGTGCACCACCTCGCTTTTGTTTGTCCGATGCATCATGTTCATTATTGCACTTGTGTGGGATAGGTTTAGGCTTGAGGTCGAAGCCTTGAGAAGCCGTTGTATGGATGTGTTCTCCCTAGGATCTGGCAGAGAGCCGACCGATAGGTCGGATTGTGAGTCGTTGATATCGTGGATTCTCGGTCATAGGTTCCGGTGGTAGACATATTGGATTTGGGATGTCATTCTCGATATGGATTAGGTCAAGGCCCATCGGTTGTCAAAGGACGCGACTTTTGGGGAGGTCATCGCTACACACCTAAGGTATTTGAGTTATGTAGGGTTACATATGCATGTAGTTTGATGCGTATGTGTGTGGAATTTCGAGACGAAATTCTTTTAAGGGGGGAAGAATGTAAAACCCGGGAAAAATTCAATTTTTTTGAAAAAAGGTAAAACGGTAATTTCGATTGAAAACCGGAAATTTTCTAGATCTCTATTTAAACTGGGATCACGCCGTTAAATTTGTCTAACGGAATCTGAAGTGACCTGCAGAGTTTTGTCGAATTACAGACAATCGGGAATATTTTTACGATTTTCAAGGAGAATCTCAAAGTGATTCTGTGGACGAGATTTTTACTTAAAATATCTAAGTCGCAATGAGTCCGGGCTAAGTTCATTTAAAATAAAGTGAACCGAAAAATTGTCGATGTAGTATGACCCGAATAAAGCAATATGAACCATGTATCCAAAATAATAATAATAATTAAAAAAAAAGATAAAAAGGACAAAAACAAAAGAAAGAAGAAGAGAGCGTCCGGGGCAGAGAGAGCATTAGAGAAAGAGAATTTATTTATTTTTCTTTCGCTCTTTTCGCATCTATGAAAATCGATCGAGGTTTTCGTCTGAGCGAAGGCAAGTTGATCTACGACGAGAGCTACGCGTGACACCAAAATCTGAGTTTCGGTCAAACTCCACGAGGTAGAGAATTTTCCTAATGTGTTATTTCTAGCCTAAAGACCATTTAATGGCTTGATCGGCTGAGGCCATGAAAGCCATGCCCTCGCCTCAAATTTTTCGACTAATTTCGAGAATTTGTAGGAATCTGGACCGATTTCTAGACAATTCACAAATTTCTGACCGTTTTCTTACGCTCGAAAGTTAAATTTCGGACTGGTTTTGGCCAATCCTAGACAGATTGCAGGATCAGTTTTTACAATAATCCAGATCTATGTTGAGGTTTGTTTTTGGATCCCTGACTGATGTATTCGGGTTTATGATGTTTGGTATCATAATAATTCAGATGAACTGTGAAGGAATTAACAGTGCCCTATTTATATGGATCCGATTTAATATTTGTGTGTTATTGCTGGATCGGCGAATATGCGCGGTGAAGAATAACATGTTAATGTATGCTATTGATTATGTTGCATGTGATTGTAATTATTCATGAAGTAAAATAAATGCATTGGAATCATGCATTTGTATGCACAAGGACATCGTGATGACATTGGGTGTGAGTGCATGGTTTGGGCTTCCATTCTATGTTTAGTGTCGACTATGGAAAATCGTAATCGTGTTTGGTGTTCGATGGCTTTCGGGGACATGGTAAGATCGACATTAGTTGGTGTCGATGGTGGGCTCGGTAGCATGAGACTTCGTCTAAACAGAGCGCATGATTTTAAAGAAATCGAAGAATGTCCAGTGTAAAGGTAAAAGTTTTATTGGGAATTGTCCAGTGTTCGGAGGATGTCTAGTGTTCGGAGGATGTCTAGTGTTCGGAGGATGTCCAATGTTCGGAGGATGTCTAGTGTTCGGAGGATGTCCACTGTTCGGACGATATCCAGATTTGGAGATTTCCCTTGGTCGGAGTATGTCCTAGGGTTTTGGAGGATGTCCAAAGGATTTTAAATGTAAAACAAACATTTTTGTTTTGAAAATAAACTTTCATACATAGCGAGTTGTGTGTGTGAGGGAGTCAGTGAGGACTCGGGGGCATCGATGTGGTATAGACATCTCGAGTAGGATCATGAATTTTCGAATGTGTTTGGTTGCTATTATATGCACTTAGGTGGGGAGTAACCCTGGTAGGAGATTATCACTGGGCTTTGCCTTCACTCTGTCGTGGATCCTTTCAAAGACGAGAAAGACGACGCTCCTTCGAGTTTGAGTACGAAGAAGGCCTGCCAGGCCTCAGAATTATTTTGTAAAATATATTAACAACATAATGAATGTATTTACATATAAAGTGTAAAAGAGTTGAAAACATCAAACTCTTGTGAAGTATTATTACAAATTGGTTATTTCCAAGAAAATTATATAGAAATGGGCCCCATATGAGACAAATGAGCGTGATATCTGACAAATCTGACATTCACAGGTTCGCAGTCGACGGTTGTCACCAGGACCCCCGGGATAGGGGTGTCACAATGACATTCGTTAGTTATGCACCTCTCTACAAAGAAAGGGCCAGCAAGAAATGGATCGACTTCCAAGGATCCTCCAACATTGATGAGACACAAGCATCTCTCTGAGGTAGGAGGAACGCATGGTTAAGGGAGTGGTTAAAACAAGGTCAGACATGGTACGTATACAAAGAGGTGAAGCATCTCAAGGGGGGTGCAATGTGGACCGACCATCTTCAAGCAGCCCACGTCACTTAGATCCTTGTTCTTCTGATGAGGTGGTGACATATGCATTCCTTTTCACCTCACCACCTCAAACAGAGTTCATGTGAGACCCTGAAAAACTGTGATTTCTAAGGAAGGATAAACAGCACTTGGCCAAACCGAAATTTTCTAGATTCGGATGAAGAAATGTATTCTCCGCTGGAATGTCTCGTGAAATGAAGGCTATCACGCCGAATTTCGCTGATTCCGTAGTCGGGATTTCACTTTTTTCGAGGTGTGGGGTGTCGGATGACACATGGCAAGGTTCAGGGGATGCCACATGGCACCCCAAGAGAGTGACACTTGGCAAGGCCATGTGGTGCACTTGAAAGTGTGGCTTACAATTAGCCACATGATGGTGATGTCATAAAAGGAAATAAAGAAATAAGGGAATAAGGAAGGAAAAATGAGGGCCACACAAATGGCTTGAGGAAATGTAGGAAGGTTTCCTTTGGACCCATAGGCACGGTCAATAGTGATCAAAATGGGGGAGAAAATGTCAAAGGAGAAGAGAAATGAAGAGAAGAAATGATGAAAAATGAGATGAGAAGAAATAAGGATGAGAGAAAGAAAAGGAAAAAGGAAAAAGAAAGGAAGAAAGGAACGAAAAGGAAAACAATTCGTAGAGAGAAAAGAAGGGAAAAGGAGAAAGAAGGAAAGGGAAAAGGAAGATTTCCCGCTTTCGACTACCGTTCGACAGCCGAGGACTAAAGTTGGTAACGCAGCGGCGACCCACGTTGTGGACACCAAAAAGTTGGAGTTTCGACAAACTCCACGAGGTAGGATATTTCTCCTACTTGGTTTACTTTAGCCTAAAGGCTATATAATGAAGCCAGATATGGGAGGCCATGAGAGCTATGTAAAATTAGTTCCAGACTGGGACTAAGGGGCATGGAATTCATGACCGGCTCACACAATCAGCCGACCGTGGGAGCAATTGAAAGCTAGAAACTGGGTTTCGGTGTTAATGGCTTGTTTGATGTGATGATAATGATTAAACCGGGATGGTTCATGTTTGTGAAGGGCAAAGAAGTGCCTCGCTTAATGGTATAAGGTTTGTGACCTAGTGTGTTATTGCTATTTGAATAACATGCGCGGAATATGTTATGTCGACGCATGCTATTTCCGGGATGTATAACATGGTTTGTATGGAGGTAGATTATAGTAAATTATAATTGTCCATGGTTTGTGAATGTTTCCTCGAGTGCCCATTCATACATGCAACATGAAGGAAAATGCACAGACCATGCATTTCAAATGCACGGGGTCACATTAAGGCCAAGTCGGGTGTGGGTGCATGGCTTATTCACCAAATACTGGGTGGAATGGTCGAACTAGTACCGACAGTCCAAGGTAGAGATTCGAGTGTGTGTAAAATTAATTCAAAATGATAAATCTACATTTTGGGCGGAGCAAGTTAGGTAGATCCTCCCCCCCAAGGAAGAAAAGTCCCAAATGTTATTCACTTGCCAGATGAATCAAAGATGTAAGTTCACGAAATGCTGAAAAGGCGTGCGGTGTCCCGCTTGCAAACTTGGAAACTGCGCTCCACAAAAAGGAAAAGAAAATCAAGTTTTTATGAATAAATTGGAGGTCATTCAACGGGTTTAGTCATGGGGTTAAACACCGATGATCGGGTTTATTCACACTGCATTCCAAGTGTGAGGAGTCGGTCAGACTCAAAGCTGTGAGCATGAGGGGTCTAGATTCATGTATGATACAAACATTTCATATAATGTTGAAAAATTGTATGGAGGTTGATTGTTATGCCATTGCATATGCATTTGAAAGGGAGAACCCTTAGAAAACTTTCATCGGATACTGCTCACCCCGTGTGGGGAATTATTTTTCAGGTGCGCAGAGGGAAGAAACTGGTTTTGGAGCTCAGTTGTGAAATTGGCTTGGTTGTGGCCTTTTTCAGTTATTTTGTAATATTTTGGATTGAAAATCCAATGAAAATGTTTAATATGTATTTTGTAATGGAACCAAGTTCCTGGTGTTTCATTATTTTGTTTAATATTTTTCCCGGCTTTTGTAATACCCGAAAATGAGTTTAGCAGTCATAAAGATCAACACCGTATCCGGGGTGAATTTTGTGAGTACATGATGAAGGGTGAAGCCAATCGCCATTTCTGCAGCCTCCTGGGCCGACCCAGGAAGGGAGGCTCGGTGATGGTCAGCTCAGCGCAGGCCGGGAGTCATGATGCAGCTTGAGCTGGGTATCGTTGCAACGCGACCGTTTCTGCGCGCCGCGCGACAGTTTCATGTGGTCCCGTGTCATACCCGCTGAGGTCGATCGTTATCCAGGTCGCCACACTAATTTTGTGTCGCGAATTCGTAGGTTTCGCCATACCTGGAGAGGTTTCGGGGTCGCAGGCTAGGCGTGGCGAGGTCACGACATCGCTGGCGTCGCGACCGTCTAGGCTGCTTCGGGTCGCGGACCCGGTTCGAGGTCGCGGACCTGGTTTGGTGCGCATAGGGCCGAACGCGAGTCACAATCTCCGCCGCGTGGATAGTCGCACCCTGGCCTCGCCTGGCAGGTGAGGTCGCGACTCCGCCTCAAGGCGGACTAGTTAGCGCCCAACATGACGACTCCGCGAGGCGACCGCGCAGCGTGCGCCCATGACCCGCACCGCGTGCCGCAAATACAGCCCCACAGACCAGCGCAGTATGTCGAACAAGAATGCACACGCATTACGCACTGACCCGGGGCTTTAGTATGGGTCATCGCCCGTCCACTGCTCATTAACACTGCTCATGGACATTGTTCATTCAAAAAAATAATAATAATAATAATAATATGACCCCCGGGTTTTGGGGCGTCACAGTTCACCATGCCTACTGAAGTACCTCATAATGCACATACATCTTAGGATGTTACCATCCAATATTGAGGAGTCAGAGCCATCTACTCTATTACCAACACCTTTAATTATGCCATCACTAACTCCTTAGATCAAGGACAACCAGACAAGGACTAGGCTATGGGACGAGGAAGAGAATAAGGGCAAGGATATTGAGTAGCACATGAGGGTCCTTCTAATATATCAGAGATGCAAGTATATGATAGACGACCACAAAGAAAGAAGAAGGTTCCTTCATGTGGCACGCATTAGTGGTTTTATGTATGAGTTGGACTTGATGACCTTTGTACTTAGAATCTTTTTGAGACACTTTCTACTAACATATACTTTGGATATTATCATTTTGGACATTATTATATATTAGTTGTGAGGTTATTTAATTATCGCCTTCAACCGGGTAGTTTATTGTTGCTTTTTATGGCTTACATATTGATGTTGGGAGGACACTTGATTTTGTATTTATGAATCATGAATCAAGTAATGGCGTTATCGATGCATTTGTTATTTATGAAATGCGGTCTTCAAAACACAATCTGCAGCACTTTACACTGAATAGTTTTTAAAGACACGACTTCAAATTTTAAATCGAATCTTAGTTGAAACACAATTTCGGGAATTTTGTACCGAATCGCGTACCTTCAAAACACTTCAGAATTTTACACTGAAATCATGTTTTGAAGATACAACTTCATAATTTTACACTGAAATCGTGTTTTGAAGACACGACTTTATAATTTTACACTGAAATCGTATTTTGAAGACACGACTTCAAAATTTCACACTGAAATCATGTCTTCAAAATACAACTTCAGAATTTTACATTGAAATTGTGTTTTGAAGACACGACTTCGTAATTTTACACTTAAATCATGTTTTGAAGACATGATTTCAGAATTTTACACTAAAATCGTGTCTTCAAAACACGACTTCAGAATTTTACACTAAAATCGTGTTTTGAAGACACGACTTCCGAATTTTACACTGAAATCGTGTTTTGAAGATACGACTTCATAATTTTACACTGAAATCGTGTCTTGAAAACACGATTTCAGAATTTTACACCGAAATTGTGTCTTCAAGACACGATATCTATGAGGCGCTTAGCTGGCACTAAGTGCCATATATTCCTAAATATTTATTTTTGTACCTTATTTTAAATAATAATTTTAAAATAATAATATTATTTTAAAAAGCCCCACACATGCCTTCCGACTCCCTCTTTCTTCGGTCGCCACCCCAAGCCTTTCTTTTTTACATTTTAATTTTTTTTATAATTCTTATTTTTTTAATATAAAAATATATTTATTAATAATAATTAATTTTCTATCAAATAAATAAATATTCTTATTTTAAATAATACTTTATAAATTTTTTTTGTTTTAAAAATAACTTTTATTCCTTATTTTTTATTAAAATGTTATGTTTAACTTAATACATTAAAATAGATTAGTTTTTAATATAAAAATAAATTCATCTATAATCATTAATAATTTAGAAAATAAGTAAATTCTGACATTTTTCTAATATTTCATAAATAATTTATTTTCTCTTATATTTATAATATTTTTATATTTAGCTTAGATATGATCTAATTTTATATTTTCAGAATATTAAACATAAAATTTTTAAAAAATAAAAACATTATTCACATTGGTTTAAACTATTTTTATTTAATCATTTAAAAAGTAGAAAGAATATAAAAAATTATTGATATAATTTTTTATTTAATTAACAAAAATATTAATATGATTTTTAGCTGACAATTTATTTGACAGTACTAATTTTCTAATAAAAATAAATATTAAATAAATTGTCAAATAAAGTCGTATTATTAATGTTATGGGTCGCCACCCACTAAACCAAATGCACTCCACATACATGCAAATATTGTGTATACAGATCTTATTACGCAAAACGGATTCGATTCGACAATAAGATATCAAATTACGACATCGCATATCAACAACCAGAGTTTGTATATTTTTAAATAATTATATTACTGAACTTGCGCTTTATATCGATTTATTACGCTATAACCCGGATATTTTTCATTCTTATGATTTTTAGCAATTTGTATCTTGAATCTATAGATCTATTGCAAGTTTGAATTAATAAAATATCTTCCTTAAAAAAAAGAAAAAGAAATATGTCATACATATACTAAATGGAATAAATGAAAATTCTTCCTATAGAATCAATAACCAAAGAAAAATAACCACCAAACATCTATCAAGCTTCATAAACTTGCTGGTAATACCACTAATAATACACAACCCAAAACACTTCTAGAGTTATGCTGATATGTTTCCAAATGTTAGAAATTAAATTATTTCGCTAAAGCTCATCATGCCTAACTCATACAGATAACGCCCATCAAGTCATGTAGCAAACAGGAAGGAGGGCCCTTCTGCCCGGTCTCGTGGGCGGTTCCTCCTCAGTAGTTAGCAGTTATCAGAATATTCTCTGGTTCCGAGCCATCTATATTAGGAGGAGACAAGATAGTTAGACTTTCTGATTCTAATATAAAAATTGCAAATTAAGGAATGAACTCTAACATGTACGTTTTTTTAAAAATGTCTTGGGTTATAATTTTTTAATTATACTAGACTAATACTAACATTTGAACTCCAACACCTTCCGAAACATATAAATAAAAAGGAGAGAAGGCGTACCTTGATTCTCTTTCTGTTCATGATAGTCATATATGAGATGGATCCTACAGCTTTCCACTTGAAAGGCTGCCTTATCGCCACAGTGGAAAGTACCTATGAACCTAATATGAAACCCATTCAGGACCCTATACAATGTAGAAGAGTTCCCTCAAAATCCGTAACAAATATGAAACCCTCACTTGTATCTGAGATCATCTACCAACATCTAGTATATTATTTACCCCAGATTCACTCATGAATATGAACAGAGACACAAAGCAACCCCAAGAAGCCAACATTTACTGTATTCTGAAAAGGGAAGTTTTGTTAAGTACTTGATGTCTTTATCCACTCTGGAATTCCAGTACTAAGGAATATAACGATACCATAATTCTGGACCAAAATAGAAAAAAGTTCTAGAATTTGTTAAATTCAATAATTTATTTCAAATATAACGTCCTGGTTAGGCACACAATATTTATAAAAAGAAAAAAGAAAAGAAAAACAAAGAAAAAAATGGGTTTAAACTTGGCCCAAGGACTGGAGATCTCCTAATTCTATACAACTTTGGGATAATTAAAAGCAAATAAATAGAAGATCATAAAAAAAATCAAAAAAATCAAAAATAAAAAAATAACTTTTTAAATGATTTAGCCATATCTACCACCATGTGGAACTCCTTATTCTTTCAAGCACGTGATCATTTAAAAGTTATTTAGATGTTTTTTTCCACTAATTCTAGTAAATATTTTAACCTTCAGAACAAAAAGCAGAGAAAGTATATACTTTATTAGAGACCAAACTTAAAGATTTATGTAGTTGAAACTAGAGATGCCTTTTTTGTCTGCTTTGACTTGGGTCTTCTACACAAGAATTTCTATCTATTGTAGTGATTAAACAAAAAAATATAAAGTTAAGTAGAAAAAGAGAAGTACATAAGTTACATCTATCAAAGGATATTTTACGATGGGATATTAAAAGTACATAAATTCATTAATAAAATAAATAATTATTAATATTAGTAATGAAAGAAATATATTATATTATATTATATCACATTACACAACAAAAATAGGTAAAGATTTTAAAATTTTCTATTAACATTTTAGAAAAGAAAATTTAAAATAAAACAAAAATTTTCAATAAAACACCCCACCATTAAAAAATGTAATAAAATATAAAGTAGAACAAAATAGATTTTATGAAATGGAAAAAGTAGTTTAAATAATTATGCAGCTATTAACAGTTGAGTAAATAGTTAATTAAATTTAAAAATCTTAACATTTAATCTAACCCAAGATATACTACCACTAGACATAATTACAATTAGAATTAATTGTAAAATATATATTAAAATTCAAATAAGGGTAATGATTCTATAAACATTAAATAAAATTTTAAATAAAACATATATATATATATATATATATATATATATATATATATATATATATATATATATATATATATATATATATATATATATATAATCTATCCACTGTTTATACAATTTTTTGTTCTCTCTCTCTTTCTAAAGTCTAAAGTCCTTATGTTTAAACTACTACTCCATGTTCTACCAAATATATAAACTCCGACCATATATAGTAAATGAAAAGAGAGATAGCGAGTAGAGAGAGAGAGAGAGTACGTTGTAGGTGGAGAGTGGAGAGAGCTAGAAGACATGTTGTCTTGATTTTCAGGACTGACTCCTCTTCGTCGGCTTATCATCTTTTGACTTTTCTCTATCATCATCTTCAGTTCCTGGGGCATGAGCCTGGTCGGGCGTATATAAGATGAATCCCACAACTTTTCACTTCAAAGGCTTTGTAATCACAATCTGGATTAGTTGAGTAAGACTTGCAATCAAAGCTAGCCTTGAAGTAGTTCCACCTTCTGGATCGATACTTATTGGGAATGCTAATTTGAGGGAAAAAGGACACCCCCAATGCTTCTAAATCCTCTTCTTTAAAGTAGTTATCAAAATTGAAAAGCCCCCATAAGTCACTCACCGGTATAGATTGATCACCACAGGATATGCTCAATTCACATTCAGGATGACAATTTCTTGTCTTATCATCATGAGGAGGAAGATGAACAAAATGGAAGAATAAAGCAAATCCCAAGAAGTTGTCATCTTTATACCATTTCTTTGGGAGCTCTATTCTTACTTCACATCCCGCACTCTTATCCCTTACCCACTATGGTATTAATCCAGTTCTGCTTCCTGTAACAACAGCATGAATTCCTCGAAGTCCATGTACCAACCTTTTTTGCATCTAAGATTATGCATATATAAAAGTAGAAACAGCATGCAAAAATTAATAAAATGGTCGGCCTTGATACAAATTATAAATTAATTTTAAGGGTTAGTGAATCTAATTCATGCACTGATAAATAATTTGAAGGAGTTGGAGGAGAGAAGACCGTAGTATATCTGCTATGGATTAGGTGATAAAGCTTGAGGCAGCAATGTGTGTTTAGACATACTTTAGCTCGAACGGAAGCTCTCGATTTCTTCAAGCATTGGGCAATGATTCATAAAGGTCTCTTCATTAGAAAGTTTGAATGATGCCAAGAGGTATGATGAATGTGGCCGACTCACATCTAAATATGTCAAGAGGACAGCATAATCATAAATCACTGGGGATTTCTCCTTCCATCAGATTGCAACCACCTATATCTAGTTCTTCTAAGCAAAATTGTAGGCTTCTCAAGCCGTTAGGCAATTTCTGGAGCTTTGGACAGTTACGAAGACGAAGGATTCTAAGATGTGTCAAATTACCAATGCTATTTGGAAGAGTCAATAGGCTCTATAATTAATAATTTCAAGGTCCGGGACCTTTAGACGTCCAATTGATGATGACACCTCCGCAGCCATTCCAATCTAAGCAGCAATCTCAAATGTTCCATCTCCTCAATGATCTCCCACAACCTCAGATCTAGATTTGAACAACCATCAAGCCAGAATTGATGAAGGTACTTCAATCCACAAATGCTATTTGAAGACTCAAGCATGTTGCGCTTTTCAAACCTAAGAATTGAAGTCCACAGATGACCTATTAAGGCGGGTAATTTTACAGCATCTAATTTATAAAGACTGGTATAGTTGCCGCATATTCCTTGGATCTCGGAACTTCGATTTGAGTAACCATGGGACATTAAGCACTTCAAGAGCCAAGCAAATCCAATGTTAGCCTGAGTCTTTAACAGCAGATTTTTGTAATCAAGTATCCTCAAGCATTTCATATTTCCTTGGATCTCTGGAAATTTCGCAAAATGTGAACAATTCCTCATAGAAATAGTTTCCAGAGATTCCAAATATCTCAGCCGCTTGGGCCCTTAACAGCTTCCGTAAAAGAAGCCCTTCACATTCCAGTATTTCCTGATCTCTCGAAATTTATCAAAATTTAAAATTAAAGCTCTATATTAATAGTTTCAGAGGTTTCAAATATCCAATGTTGCTGGGAGTTCCTTAATAGCAGCCTGTAAAGAAGTTCTTTTAAGCATTTCGCTTCAATTATCCGAAAATTCAAGGTTTGAGCAACCATGGAGGTGAAGGGATTCAAGAGATTCCAGCATCCAATGTCAGTTTCGAGTCTTTTTAATTCCTGGCTCATATGAATATAAAGCTTCCTTAAGCCGCCTCTATATCTCGCAAAACCATCAGCAATTTATGTAATTTAAACACCACTAAACATTAAGAATTTCCCAAGAGATGTCGGCATCCACGTCAGTTGGTACTTTATTCCAGCCATTCAAACGAAGCTCCTTCAAAATTTCATATGAGGAAATGCAGTTGTGAAATGTGCACCAATAGATAATTGCCATTTCAGAAGACTGTTATTAACCTGAAGACTAACTTCCAAATCGGCATACTTGAGAAATTTGGTATTTGATGAGCTGCTAGAGCTACTTACATCAACGACTCAATTTTTCACATGACTCAACAAAAACATTTAAAAAAAAATCATGAATTTAATTGAAATTAATATAAAAACAATAAACTCAATAATGGTTGTACCTTCTCCCCTTTCCAAATTTTTTTGTTATTGCTACCCTTCAAGTTGATTGCAACAAGGTTCTCTGAAACAAAGTTTGATGAAAAAGACTCTAAACCTTCCTAATGAAGATATATTAGTCCACGAGGAAATTCAAAACCCTCTGGGAGAGATGTTTTATACTCCTTTCTCACAAGACTATGATGATCATTGCAGAGATTTTATAACCTAAGTTTCTTCATTTTAGCAAACACTTTTTCATATCTCTAAACGCACTTCGGTGAACCATATTTCTTTTGATCTAGATAACTCCAGAGATATAGTTTCAACATTTTTCATCCCCTACATGAAAACAAGAACAAAGAATTAGGGAAAAGAGAAACTAAACATTCTAAATTTTAAAGAAAATATATATTAAATCCTTTATCTCCCTTAAAAGTTGAAGTAAGTAATTTACATTTAATTTGATCCTCACCTTTACTTATAAAATGCACAGATATCACTTGTATTCCATAATCTGGCTCCATTTCTAGTTCCTGATATTGTTCTCAACAATTTTCCAAATCCCATTTTCTATATCAAATCATGCATATATATTCTTTCCCGTGAAATATATGTTATAAGACATCTCTCCCATAGTACTTTTATGTTAATTTCTACCATAACTATAACCATCCAATATTTTTGACACAAAGTTCTATGTTCTCCTCTTTAAAAGCAAGCAATATCAAGGAATACCATACCTTTGTGTAGCATCTAATCCATGAAAGCTTATTTTAAGCACCTTTGAATTTCTCACTGTGTTCTTTTTCCAATTTATGCACCACTTTCCCATTCACTTATTGTCTTGTCACATAAAAGAGAGCCCAAACTTCAAAGCTAATGGAATACCTTGACAATAATGTACCATTAATGCATCAAGGAGGCTTTCAAAATCCTCTTTAAGAAGATTTGATCTAAAGGCAAATTGACTAAAGAGCTTGAGTGATTCATTGGAATTTAGTTCTTTCACCTCATATTGGTAATCAACTTTAAGCATAGTTAGCAAATGCTTATCTCTAGTTGTGATGATGATTCTACTTCCTTTACCATACCAATCATGATTTCCAACTAAAAACTCTGATAAGTCCATATCATCAATATCATCAAAAACAATAAGAGCCTTTCGAAAGTGAAGACTATTTCATCATATAGCCCGCAAACATTGCTTATCTTTTGATTTCCTCCATCTAGCATATCATTAAGAAGTTGATTTTGTAAACGAACTAGACCTTTATTTTTATGAACCTCACTAACTTTGTCAAGAAAGCTACTACATTCGAATCCCCAAGAAATTTGATTATATACATATCTAGCAATAGTTGTCTTGCCTATTCCACCAATTCCACATATCCCAACCATGCGAACATCATTTGACTCTATGCTTAATCCCAAACTTAGAGTTTGAAAATGGGAATTCATTCCTACTAAATTATCCCCAACAAACAAGAGTTTACAATTCATTATTCTATTGCAAGCCACAAGAGTAATTTCCTTGATATGCCCGATTCACTGCAATTATGAAACATGTCAAAGAAAAACAATTTTCAAGTTAGAGAAGAACACATGGTGAGATGAATAATAAATGATAAGAAACATCAAGGTAATTTGATGGCTTTGGTGCCATGATAGCATTGACTGAAATTTCATTTTACATATTTAAACTTTTTTCTTCAATATCATGTATGCATGACAAGAAAAATGAAAATTAAAAATATGAACGTTCCATTAAGCTAACTTTCTATTAAAATTATACTAAATATCTTTTAATTTACTTATGTTTGAAATAAAATCTCTTATAGAATATATTTTATTTGAAAGAGCTTTGAAATTTTTATTTAAAACATTTGTTTAATGTTTTATTTAAATTATAAATATTATTGCTAAATTTTTTTAATATTTTTTATTTAGAATTTATCTGAATATATATTGCATTTAATTTAGTACATTAGATTTTCTTATAACTTTATTATAACATTTACTTATATTATATGATTTTACTTAACCTTATCATTGACAAGTTATTCAATTCTTTTAAAATATGAAAAGAAAAAGTTAACTTTATTTTAATTTAAAATTTTCCATACAAATATAAAATTTTTTAATTTGAATACAAATATAACAATTAGAAATAAGTAAAGAGATTCTAAAATATAAATATGCTCTAATCCATATTTTTAAAATTAAGAGAAATCAAGTATTAATAACCTTTAATCGTTTTAATTTCAGAAAATGATATTTGTCTCTTAATTTAGGATATTTTTTATTCCATTTTCAACCTTCATAAAATTCATGAAGGTTTTCATTATCAAACATTTCAAACTCTTCTATTTGGACCTTAATTCTTTTTACTTGTTTTTCCTTCAAACAGTTACATTTCTTAAGCAATATGTTGTGTCTGGAATTATTATTGTGTTTTAAACAATCTAGAATTATTATGAGGTTCTAATATTATTGATGTCATTTTATATCATTTGAATTGATATTTTATTCTTGGAATTGGATATTTTTAATGATAGCTTTTCTGAACTACTTAAATAGAACTATGAAAAATCCTGAGGTTTTTCAATATTTAAAGTGGCTAAGGGTAGTACCTAGCTAATTAATATAGATCAAACCATTTGTTTAACTTCCTGAAAATTGATTTTACTTCTAAATTAATTTCTAAAAAGGCTGCGTTATATTTTATTCCAAATCTTCAAGTTCTATTTAGCAACCAATCAAAACCATATCAAGTAAAAGAGTAGATGATTAATTACTAAAGAATTGCAATTGGTTAGTAAAAAATTGATTTAATTGAAATAATATCTTGTAATTAATATTTGTCGACATAAATTGGAATACACAATAACATCATTTATAACATAAATAACGACACAAACAATAACAATAATAGAATAGATAAAAAATTATGTATGTTGAAATTCTTTTTAGATTTAGAGTCGATGGTTGACATTTGCAGCATGTAAAATAAATTATATATCTAATATGAATGGATAAATCTGAAGAATAGTGAATTCACTTTTAAAACTTATCTTGTAATCACAAATTCACTAAACATATAAATGTCAATTAATCAAATTATAAAATATTACACAACATTAAAGAAATATAAAGAAGAAAAAAATCTAAACAGATAGCAAGTATATATATAATTTTTATATTTTGAATCAAATTACTTATCTATGATTTTATATTTATAATTAACTGAAGAAACTAGGACATGTGTACTACAAGATTATTAATTTTCCCCTTATTTGTTGTTTTTAATATCATATGCACTGGGCATTCTAAATAATTAACTAAATTGACCCACTCATTTGACTCAAATATACTAGTATAAAGCTACTTATATTTATTTATATTTTCTTTTCAATTTAATATTAATATTAATTTTATAAACATATAAAATTTATATTTAGAGACAATCTAAGATTATGTTTGATTCTTTGCAATGTATTAAAGAAAAGTCAAAATTTGTCCTCATGTTTGGATTTCATTGTTAGAATAAAAAGAAATTGAAAATATAATAAAAAAATTACATATATTTTAAAATATTTATTTTTCATATTGTGAAATTAGATAGGTTCGAGTAGTATATAAAAATAATTTATTATTTTTATTTATTATAATAAAATAAATAATATTATATATATATATATATATATATTATTTTTATTTGTTTGTTTTTTTACTTCTGACTTTCTATTTTTTTTATATTTTCTTTAAACTTTCATGAACCAAAACATAACCTAAAAGTTTTGAAACAAAGCAACCTTAAATTATTGGGGAATTATGCTTAGGATTAGATGGACTTCTTATTTTACAATAGTCATGAAAGCAAATGAGGTCTATAACCCATAACAATATGTAAAGTTAACATCAAGGCTATAAAATTTTCAAAATGCCATAACTACCCACCCAACGCCCCTTCTCTCCCATCCTCCCAACACCCTATGGCACTAGCTTCTTTTCTTTTTGCCTCCAAGTTATTTTCTGTAAACCCCCACAACTCTAAACTATTAACAATCGTCCAATTAACTTCGTTTTGCCTTTAACGTCTCCATTTACATCCTAAATCAAATTATAAGAATAATAAATATAAAAGGTGGAATAATAAAAGAGGAAAATAAATATTTTTAGGTTAAAATAATATTAAAATGAACTAATGTCAAAACCTAGGGTAGTCATATAGATCAAATTGAGATTTGAAGGTAAACCGTAATTTTGGAGAAACCAAAATAGCCTATGAACAAAGTGGAATTTCTGGGCAAATTTCAGGTGTAAAATCCCATTTTCACTTAATTTCCTCATTTTCTTTTCACTGACCCTCACCCCACACCCTCGGGAACCCTAGAGATCATTACAGTGAAGAAAGGAAGGCAAAACAGAGATCGAAGGTAATTCGAGGATCAAGCTCAAGATCTTCATACAAACTAAGGATTTAAGTAGAGTTTTCATTCACTTACATTGAGGCTAGGTATTTATATATGTATGTTTCAGTTATCATCTTATATATTTACGATATGAAATCATTCTTAGTCTTGCAAAGATTACATGTTTGGTTCAAAGTTAGGTTGAATACCCGTGAAATCCCTTTTCTTGTCTTAAAATCCTAGTATTCGAATGATGGATTTTCTTCTAGAATGTGTTCTTGGGATTGATTTGCAATCCTGTGATTTGTAATAGTGTAAACAACATGGTTACGATTCCTGTATTTTCCAATTTGTTTATTGAAATTGCCTCATAACTAATTGGTGGATCTTGGAAGACCGCTTGTGTAAGTGTATGGAATCATTGGTTACGGGTGACGAATAGCTGCAGGATATGTTCTTATATGGTTGCTTGAATGAACACGCGAGAGGTTCCTTGTAAGGATGCTCAATCATTCTCAAGAGGTTCCTGGTAAGGATGCTTGGGAAACACTACCGTGATGAGTGAGAGGTTTCTTGTAAGGATGCTCAATTCCTTCTCAAGATGTCTCTGAAGGATGTCGGGAAACACTACGCGGATGATGAGAGGTCCCTGTAAGGTCATGTTCTTATTCCATTCCTGTGGAGGTTCCCAAGGGATGCTTGAGAAACAATGATACATGGAGGTGTACTAGTCATATATGCTACCCCAAAGAGAACCTTGAGGGGGTGAGCACTGCTAATTATGCCGCCACTCAAAAGACTGAAGCCGGAAATTGTTTATGGTGAACCGATTATTTCTTTTACGTGGTGCTCGCTTATTCATTTAATTATTGTTTTTATATAAACCCGAGATCCATTTGAAATGTCACTATTTTATGTCAAATTGTATATCTATGTTATGTTAAAAGAAAAATGAGACCGACCGTTTTCCATACTTTTCTAAACCTTGTTTTAGTTTGGGAGGATTTTCCTACAAAGCTTCGTGCTCACCCCCTACATATGAACCTTTTCATATTTTACCCTTGGAGGGCGACGGGAGTCGAGGAACCCGAGCATTGGGAGGCCCCACCCGAAGGGAATCTTAATCCCGAGGTCCATCAGGTGAAGGAACTCATCTGAGACCATTGTAGTGAGGAAGAAGGCCCGATCCTGGCTTATTTTCTGGTATGTACAAAAGAAGTTTTGTATTAAAAACTTATTTTGACTTGTTCAATATTATTATGGGAGTTTTCCATATTTTATACTACTCGTATTGGGTCATGTATAGAGGCAGTAGTATTGAATGAAATGCATTGAGAGAGAGTTGGAGGTGCAGGAAAGGCCTAAAAACAGGCTATTGCATGTTTAGGTCGCGACAGGAGTTTTCTGGTCGCGACAGAGTTTTCGGTCCTATGTTACAACAGGGGTTCCCTGTGTCGTGACATAGTTCTTAGGTTTACATTGAACTAAACTCACACAACATGGTTCTCTTTGTCATGAAGGCGTCCTCACGCAAATGACAGCTAGTATCAGCGTATATTCGGTCTTAGTCGATTTTAGGTCGCGATAGAACTTTCCTTGTTGCGACAGAGAATCATCGAGATTAAAGGTTTCTAGGTCGCGACATATGTTTTTATGCCATGACAGGAGATTCTACGTCGTGACCAGGGATAAGGGTGTTGCGACAGGATTTTTCCTCGTCGCAATGTGAGATCGCCATGAAGAGGATTCTATGTCGCGATTTAGGCATGCGCGGTTGCTTAATGTAGAGTTGCCGGTTAGGCGATTTCATGCTGCGGCTGCAGCTTAATATGTCATGATAGAGCATGGAGGCAGCAGAAGGTTTAGTGTCGTGACAGGACTTTCCGTGTCTTGACGAGGGAATTTTTCGGTCGCGACATAGGCTTTTAAGTCGCGACAGGGAACGGGCTTGAAAGAAAACCCCATGTCGCGACAGAGTTCTTCCGTCGCGACGAGGGCAGAAGGCAGCTATGGAACTTTATGTCACTTAATGCGACTTTCCCTGTCGGGACGAGAGATGGGAGGCCGTGGAAACTTAGGTCGCCAGCAGAAAATTTTAGGTCGGTTGTTAAGCCAGCGGTAAAGATCCGTCTCATGGAGCTCATCGGTGTCAAGGGACAGAAACTGATTGACTTCACTGCCGCACCTGGCTCGATATGACAACGCATGCGACAAAGCGCTAAGTGAGCAGCACGCCTTAGGCGCTACAGACGACAGCACACAAGGAGTAGAGTTGTTCGTCACACAGAGAATTCTCTGTCAGACCGACTTCATATACTAACAAATAATGTTGTGCACTGCTTATAGACTGTCATGACACCGCTCACTGGTGTTTCCAAATTTGGTTTGCAGCCTCCCGTGGGACCCTAAGTTGTAAAAAAAAAAAGACTTTAGATTTGGGGTGTTACATTTTCTTTTTTTTTTTTTTTTTTCTTTTAAATTCTATTTTCAAAGAAATCACCTCCTGTTTTCATCATTATATAAATTAAATATTATTATTTTAATTAATTTTATAAAATATCTTATTTCACTTATTTTGAAAATATACTTAAATAAATTTTTTAATTTTTACAAAGTTATTTATTTATTGTTTTTTATTAAAATTTTGTTTTTGTGTAATAAATATAATATAGTAAATTAACTTTTAATATATGAATACGTTTACTTATAGAAAATATATATATTATATATATATTCCCTCAATCATCATAATAATTTTTATTTATAATATTTACAATTTTGAAAAAAAAACACAATATAGTTAACTATCCTCTTGGACTCTAGAATCACAGACTCCTCCCCTCACATGCCTAACTATTTTAAATGTTGAATGTTCTACCACATGAGTAATGAGTTAGGAATGATGGACACCACAAGTTAAATTATTTTTTAAAATATAGGCAAAGTATTATATAAAAATATTAAATATTAAACAAAAAATTAATATTATCATTTTAATACTTAGTTTTAAAATTAATATTTGAAAACCAATAAAAATTAAAAGTAACAACATTAATAATTAAAAATAATAAAAATATTATTATTTTTTTATTTGTATTTATTTTATTTCTAATTTCAAATATTGTTTATCAAAATTTAATAATTAAAATTACTACTATTATTAATTTGTTGTTAAATAAAATTGAAAGATATTATATATTACTTTTTATTTTATTTATCAATAGTTTCAAAACATGAGTGAGATAGTATATTCTATTAACATTTTCTAAAAAAATTAGGTTTATAAAATATAAAAACATAAAAAATAAAATCAGAACATGAAAATTGTAAATGTTATATATATTGTCAATGTTAAAATTTTAAAAATAAGATTACAATATATGAAAATTATAAATATTATAAATAAAAGTATTATGAATTTAGATATATATATATATATATGTTAAAATACTAGAATTTATTTGTATATTTATTAAACTATTATTTCTATGAGTGAATAAATTTTTATGTATAGTTGTTGCTTTACTTTAATATATTTATTACACAACAGAAAAATATAATAAATAAAAAATAATAAATAAATAATTTTTTTTAAAATAAAATTTTTAATTAAGTAGATTTTCGAAATAAGTGAAAACAAAATATTATCTCATAAAATTAATTAAAAATATCATATTAAGAATCATAAAATTTGATTTATTTAAAAGGAGAAAATTGGAGAGCATTTTCTATGAAAACAGAAAAAAAAAAAAAATGAAAGTCTGGGTAAGTGCAGAGGTCCGAAGGGTGTGTAGGAGGGGAGAGACATGTGTTATGGGTATTTTGGTCTTCTTAAAATATATAGCCTTAGGTTCAATTTTGATGCTTTCATAGGGCTTTGTCGAATAAGAGTTAAATGCTAACAAAACATAATTACTTTGAACGAAGCGTAGGGGAATTATAGCAGTCTTTCTTGTGTGTTTGTATGCATGTGAGCTTAATTTCGTGTAAATTTAAATTAAATGAATTGCTACAACTTTTGGAGAGACACAGTGCATGTCTCAAATTTAAGTATTCTAATAAATGAAAGCTAATAATAATAATAACAATTAATAAAAAATAAGTTAAAAAATAAGTCATGAGAATTACCCCTCCTTGACATGCCATCCGGAAATATTGCCTGCTTCAGTCAAAGCCTCCCTCCACCTCTCTACCTTGTCTTCCAATTTCTTCATAATCATACTTGGTAGATCATTACTCCAGGTCCCTCTTTGTTCTTGGATATAAGATGGATCCACATGGTGCAGAAAATTGGCAATGCTATTATATTCCTTTCTACGTCATGATCTTTGCAAACCATACCGCTACCACCTTGAATCAGAATAATTTTTAGAGAAAGCAACTGATGGAAAGATCTTGGTTCTTGATAACTTTTAGAAGCTCGGGTTGAATCTCTGCATCTCTCTTTGAGTTGGTCATCTCTGAAAGTTGTAATGCCTCTTCGAATTAGATCGGTATAGAATTTGATCGGTAGAAATTGTGTGAGATGTCTTCCCCTCTAAAGAAGCTCGATTAACGTCGTAAGGCGTCTAAGCATGAAGAAGAAGCCCAATTACGGACGGATTTTTGCTTTGGTATCGATACTACAAGATAGTCCTTACGGTTGATTTTGTTATATATATATATATATATATATATATATATATATCTATATATATATTCAGCAAGTATTCCTTTGGACACGACCGCCTAAGGGTTAAATAATTAATAAAGATAAAGATAGCCAGGTGAGGGCAAAACTGGTAAAGTGATTTTCAAGGGCAAAAATCAATAATATCGCGTGCGTGAACAAGAATTCGAGATTCATCACGATCCAACTTTAATATCCTTTGATCATGATTTAGAATTGCAAATATATTTTCTTTTCATAAGACATAGAGAACCTTTGATTATTTCAAGTTATATTTTAATTATCGGAGAGAGTTTATCATGATTTGAGTTTTAGTTTTCATTGGCTGTGATGTAAATTTGATGGTTCAAGGTTAAAAAATAGAAGTGCATTACCAGTTATTAAGGCTCAATAGAACTATTAAAGTATTGCAGTAGACATTTAGGTAATGTTTTGATAATTATTGTAAAATATGTGACTTTGAGAGATGGTGTACTTAGTGTTGGGTTTTGGGCTCCCTTCCCATGTGGAGTAAAAGCCTAAATTGTGAGGGCCCACTTGTCTCACTTATTTAAGTGGAGAGGTGTCAGATTAGGGCAAAAGGGAATGTGCTCATTTCGTGAGAAATATAACAGCAAAATGGGAGAGAGAGAGGAGGAGAAGAAGCGCTGTGATTTTCCTTTGCCATGAGATCGTTTCAGATTACAACTGCAGATTCGTTCACCGTTGGATTGGGCTGATTTTTGGACAGCAGGTTCGGTAAACGTGATACTTCATTCTGTACGGTTGGATCGTTGATATGATATCTGAGCAGGGAGATAAGTGCTTCGCAGTTTATGTTATGCTTTTGGGGTCTTTCTTTTTCTTCTTATTTCACATCGGAAGCATTGGTGTTTAATTCTGGATTGCTGGCTATAGCACGTTTTTGGTGCACTTATTGGAAACTCTCTTGTACCTCTATTGATCATAGTGGAGCTATTTCTTTGGTCTAAACGGCCAGAGTCGTAGTTTTTATACTTTAAGGGTTTTCCACGTTAAACAAATTGTGCCTCTTGTGTGCTATTGATTTGTTTTTGCTCTATATTTTGTGGTCCTCCTCATAAGTTCTTGCAAGTAAGGGAATTTAATTGTGCTACCTTTTTCTGTTGTTCAGTTTGTTATTGTGTTGGTGGTTTCCCTATCGGAGGTGGTATCGAGCTGAGTTGTTAGTGGTTGTTTTCTTCTTGCTTGAAAGATGGAGGCACATGAAATGGTATCTTTGAATGGAGCAAACTATCTATTGGAAGGGTAAGATGAAAGACTTGCTATTTGTGAAGAATATGCATATTCCTGTCTTTAGCAGCATAGAAGCCGGAGTCCATGTCTGATGAAGAGTGGGGTTTTGAGCATGAGCGCGTGTGTGGTTTTATTAGGCGCTGTGGTGAGCGCATTTATAATCTTTATTTCCGTTAGACATGCGAGAACTATGTGGCAAGCGGCGAGGTCGCGTAATACAAATCGAGGAGCAACAATTGTACTTGTTGAAGAATTTTTGTTGAATTGAAGTACAAGGATGGAACTCCATTCTTGAGCGCGGAGTGAATTTCAAGGCGTTGTGGTGATTAATCGATTTGCGGGTGTCAAGTTTGATGATGTGTTGGGGTATTTCTATTAATAACTCTACGGTCGTGGGAGACATTTCGAGTTTCCATGATTAGTGCTGCCCCCAATGGCATTATTCCTTGCAAATGGCAAAGGCCGATTATAGCAATGAGGATGAGAAGGAAGCGCAAGGTGCCACACTCATTCGAGAGGTGCTTGTTATTGAAAAAGGGGAGAAGCCAAAGGAGTTGAGAAAGGTGGTAGAAGACATGAAGCGAGACAAGTCCGGATCTCGGTACAAGAATATTGAGTGCCATTATTGTCACAAAATGGGACCGCACATCAAAGGAGGCGTTTCTAAGGAAGAAGGAGAGTAAAGACAAAGGAATTAAACGAGAAGAGAAGGTCATGATGATGTGATTGTGTGACCTCTGCTGCAATGATGATCTTGTGTTCTCCATGACCTAATTCACTTAATGTTGTATCGATGAGAGCATGTGGATAATTGATAGTGGTGCTGCGCATGTTACGACCGGGAAGGAGTTCTTCACATCCTTACACTCCCGGGTGATTTTGGAGTTTTAAAGATGGGTAATGATGGCGTGTCAGGTTATTGGGTTAGTGATGTCTGTTTTGCAAATCAACATGGGAATCTGATTGCTACTAAGAGGGAGTCAAACATGCTTGAGATGTCGCTTTAATTTGATCACGTGCGGGTACTTGATGATCTTGGTTATGATGCACTTTAGTTTTGGAAAGTGGAAACTCCTGAGTAACAGTTGTGGAAAAGAGGGTGAAAGTTGAAGTTGTATTAGATGAAGCTTTGGTTGCTGGTGACGATGTGTGAATGCTATGGATATAGAGGCTTCTTTGTAGCGCAGAAACTAGTCATATCGGTGAAGGAAATTTTGGTGTTTAGTAAAGAAGGATAATACTTCCGGGTTTGAAGAATATAGATTTGGAGGAAATGTTCTCATTCTGCATGATTAGTAAATGAACCCAGTATCCTTGAAGCATCCTCTCGAGAAAATCGACTTACTTGAATTGGTGCATTCGGATGTTTTGGCCTTTGAGTGAAATCAGCACATGGTGCACTTTATTTTGTTACATTTATTGATGATTATTCAGAAAACTTTGGGTTTTATGCTTTGAAGTCGGCAAAGTGTTGGAAAAGTTGAGAGTTTCATGCCTGGAGTTGAGGAAGCGTCGGGCGAAAGCTAAAATGCATCCATACTGACAATGGTGGTGAGTATTGTGGACCTTTTGATATCTACTGTAAGCAGCATGGCATCGCACATGAGAAGACTCCTCCTAAAACTCCTCAGCTGAATGGTTTGGCAGAGAGGATGAATAGGACATTGATTAAGAAAGTGAGGTGTATGCTCTCTGAAGTTAAGTTACCCAACATACGGGGTGAGGCCTTGTACTGATTACGTGATCAATCTTAGTTACAACATTTGCTTTGAATAGTGAGGTGCCAAACAAAATTTGGTTTAGCGAATGTGAATTATGATCACCTAAGGGTTTTGGCTACGAGGATTTTGTGCATGTTCCAAAGGATGAAAGATCCAAGTTGGATGCAAAGTCAAGGCAGTGCATATTCATTGGCTATGGTGAGGATGAATTTGGTTACAGGTTCTATGATCCTATTGAGAAGAAGCTTGTTAGAAGCTGTGATGTGAAATTCATGGAAGATCAAACCATTGAAGACATTGATAAGATGGAGAAGTCTACACCCCCGAGGAAAACCGATGGTGTGGCTGATTTTGAAAGCTATTCGGCCGCTATTTGATCACGAATGCGTGTTTAGAATGATGTCGGTGATCAGCAACCTGCATATGAAGTAAATGTTCTTGTTGATGATGATGAAGATAAGCATGACAAGTCACAAGATGAAAATCTGAGTGATGCTACCGAACCACCTCAAGTTGACTTAGGAAGTCGACGGGAAACTGACCAAGTGTGCTCACGATGAGTATGTGATTCTAACGGATGATGAAAGGACACGAGTGCTTTACGGAGGCCATGGAAGTGAAGAAAGAAAAGTGGCTGGATGCAATGAGGACAGAGATGAAATCCTTACGCAGTAATCGCACTTTGATTTAGTGAAGTTGCCTAAAGGTAAGAGGGCCTTGGATAACGAGGATGGATCTATAGGGTGAAGCATGAAAGAAGTAACACTATATGTCTCAGGGGTATAAAGCCAAATTAGTGGTGAAGAGCACTAGTCAGGAAGGGTGTTGATTTTAATGAGATTTTCTCTCCTGTGGTAAAATGTCATCCATTAAAACTGTGTTGGCGAGTTTGAGTGCTTTACTTTTGATTTGGGGGTAGAGCAAATGAATGTGAAAACAGCTTTTCTTCATGGTGATTTGGAAGAAGAGATCTATATGAAGCAACCTGATGGATTTCATGTTAAAAGGAAAGAAGACTATGTGTGTAGACTTAGAAAGAGCCTATATGGTTTTGAAGCGGGGCTCCGAGGCGGGTGGTCTGAGAAGTTTGAGTACGTATATGTGAGCAAGGCTACAGGAAGACTACTTCTAACCATTGTGTCTTTGTTAGAAAGTTTTCTAATAATGACTTCATTATCCTGTTATTATATGTTGATGACATGCTTATTGTTGGGAAAAATGTTTCCAGGATTGACAAGTTAAAGGAGCAATTGGGAAAGTCATTTTCCATGAAGGACATGGGAGCTGCTAAACAGATTCTTGGTATAAGAATCATCCGTGACAGAAAGGAGAAAAAGTTGTGGTTGTCACAAGAACACTACATTAAAAGAGTGTTGCAGAGATTCCACATGGAAAAGGCCAAGGTGTTAAGCACTCCTCTTGCTGCCATTTAAGCTGAGTTCTAAGCAAGTCCATCAAATGAAGATGAGAAATTATATATCTGATAAGGTTCATATGCATGCGCCGTGGGAAGTTTGATGTATGCAATGGTGTGCATAAGACCAGATATAGCACATGTTATTGGTACGGTCAGTAGATTTTTGTCAAACCTAGGTAGAGAGCATTGGAATGCTGTAAAATGGATTTTGAGGTATCTTCGAGGTACTGTTAATATGATGCTTTGTTTTGGTGATGATAAGCCTACTGTGGTGGGATACTCAGACTCAGATATGGATAGAACATTGATTCACAGGAAGTCAGCCCGGGGTTATATGATTAAATTTGCGGGGAGTTGTGACTTGCGGAGTCCGGGGTTGCGAGAGGTGTGCTTTGTCTACTGCGGAGCGGAATTGTGCCATTCAGGAAGCATGCGAGGAGTTGCCTATAGGTGAAGAAAGAGATTCTTGGGAGCTTGGTGTTGTTCAAGATAAATATCTACTATTTGTGGATAGTCAGAGTGCTATTTATCTTGGTAAGAACTCAACCTTTCATTCAAGGTCTAAGCACATTGACATGAGGTATCATTGGATACGGGATGCTTTGGATGCTAAGTTGTTGGGCGAAGCTAAAATTCATGCATGATGATAATGGTCTTTGATATGATGACTAGGCATTGCAGAGGGTTTGAAGTTTGTTGTGAGATCGCGGTTTGGCGGTCATCTCCCACATAGTTGTGAGGATTGTTGGGTTTGGGCTCCCTTCCTATGTGGAGTAAAGCCCAAATTATTGAGGAGCCCACTTGTCTCACTTATTTAAGTGGAGAGATTGTCGGATTAAGGCAAAGGGAATGTTCTCATTTAAGTGAAATATAGCGACAAAAGAGAGAGAGAGAAGGAGAAGCGGCTTTTGTGATTTTCGCGCGTCAAGCGGATCGTTTTTAGATTACATCTGAATTGGATACGATTGGATCGAGACTGATTTTGGATGAAGGTTGGGCTTGTGTTATATTCTGCCAGGGTTGGATCATCAATTGTCTCCAGAAGCGAGGAGATAAATTAACCCATGATTTATGTTATGCTTTGGGGTCTTTCTTTTCTTCTTATTTATCAGAAGCATTGGTGTTTAATTCTGGATTGCTGTTATATACGTTTTGGTGCACTTATTAGGCTCTCTTGTACCTCTGTGATCGTAGTGGAAATTATTCTTTGATGCAGACGACCAGTGGTTTCTCTGCTTTTAAGGGTTTTTTAAACAAATTGTGTCTCTTATGTGCTATTGATTTATGTTTTGCTCCATATTTTTATTGGTCCTCTCATAGTTACTTTGCCAGTAAAAGGGAATTTAATTGCGCTATCTTTTTTACCTTTGTCGATTTGTTATTGTGTTGGCTTGAGTTCTTTGTCAGCAGATTCTGAAAAGAGATAATGGTTTTTCAAACGTGGAGATTGAAGGGAACTCCAAAGTAATTATAGATTGTTATAATAAAGAAAGTAGTATAACTAGTTCAATTATTCCACTAATGAGAGATATTTGGAGGATATATGTGTCCTTCGTGATCTAAATATCCACAATTATTGTTATATTTGTAGGAAAACAATAGAACAATAATTGCCTTGCATTGAACTAAAAATGTATTTACAATAATGCTTCAAATATTTGGAGTCAAAATTTTCTTGAGACATTAGAAATTTGCCTTTAAAGATTATTGGATGATCATTCAGTCAAATTTGTAGGTTTTGTTATCCATAGTCTTCTTTAAAAAAAAGTAAAATACTATGTGTGTGAGTTAAGAAAATAAAAGCAATCTCCTTGAATCCAACATAATTCACCTTCCAATAAATAAAAGAGGAAAATAGGGTGTATTATGTATATGCCAAGAATGGTCTAGCTAGTTCTTGTCCATGGCTTCTAATAAATTACATTGAAAATAGGTGTTAAGAAAGCCCAAATGATAATGCCAAAAATAAAATTAATTTAATAATCAGAATAGTCTAGCTGGATCCACATGTCACATTCCACTCATGTCACATTCCCATAAATTATATCGAAATGTCGAAATGTGCATCTGCCAAAAATGATCAGTACAGTCCACTTTAGCCGTCTACATTTCTCTATTCATAAAATGTAAACCCCAATGGATGCATTTGCCAGAAACAAAATTTCAATAAATAAATAAATAAAAACAAAGTTACCTGCATGGCTGCATGTCTTCCTTCCAATAAATTAAACTAAGCCGTAAAACAAATTTCTGTATCCATTCACTTGTATTAAATGGTATCCAAAGAATGTAATCTTTTTAATATTTATGGCAATGATAAGTTTTATGGAACCATACAATTATACATTTCTTATTAAATGTAGATTTTTAAAGATGCTGAATGGATGTGCCCAGGCTTAAATGTAAAAACGATTGGAACGAGTTTACACGTGAGATCTCAGCTTTGAATCTAAGAATAGAATACTATAATGATGTAGTACAAAATGAATAAAAATAAAGAAAAATATGGGTGAATGCATTGGTCTTCCTATCATCTTCATCATTTTATATCATTGGGGAAAAATAAATGAATGAAAAATCTCCGAGCAAGTTGTTTCAGTCAAAATTTATCATTAGAAAAAATGATTTCTCACAAAAAGAAAAAAAAAACAATTTTTATTAAAAATTTGTCAAGTAAGTTTCCAAAATCTATATTCACCCCTGATAATTCCTAATAAAATTAATCAATGGTCTTGCTGCTCAACTATTTGATTGAGGCTGAAAACTGCAATATGATATGAGTTGAAATTACATGCTAGGCTTAGTTATGAAATCAAAACATTCCCCAATTGCTTCACATTTAAAAATCAAGCAAAGTAAGAGCTAAACAAATATTAATTCATGCTTATATCAACTCGAACTTTCAAGATAAGTATGCAATTTAAAAACATATAATAATTGTGAAGTTCTAAATAAATACGTTAAGGAATTTAAATAAAAATTTTAGCCTCTTTTGTTTCTAAATTCAATAATTTATTTCAATTAATATTTTTAAAATTCTTAATTAACTTATGTAATAGCAATTACAATATAATTTACTATATAAAACAAAGTTACATTTTATTAATTAGACTAAACAAATTCATGTAAAGTTTTGGGCATGATGTCAAGTAAATTTGTAGAAAACATAACAAAAAAAAATCTGAGTTTATTTAAGAAAATATGTTCTATAAGTTGTCCTACAGATAAAAAATTTGAAGAAATACGAATCAAATACATATCAATCAAATTAACAATCCAAATTGTTCATGCTTTAAAACATACAAATTAGAATCCATAATTTGAAAGAGTCCTTTCAATGATATTCTCATTACAGTTTCACAAAGAAATTTCTACTACCCTTCCAGCGCAATAGATCTATGTGATGGTTAGTCGAGGTTGAATACAATATTTTTTCTAAATTCAATAATTGTTTCAAATATAACGTCTTGGTTAGGCACACAATATTTATAAAAGAAAAGAAAGAAAAAAGAGGGTTTAAACTTGGCCTAGTTGGGAGATCTCCAAATTCTATAAAATTTTTGGGACAATTAAAGCAAATAAATTGAAGAACATAAAAAAACAAATAGACTTTTTAAAATGATTTAGTCATATCTACCACCATGTTGAACTCTATATTCTTTAAAGCATGTTGTGACACTTCTTTAAAACTAGAGTGCATTGACAGCCCCGTCGGCAGCGAACTAGTGTTAAAGGCATGGTGGTGACACTCATTCATGGCATGTAGGCATTCCAGGTAAGCTGTATTTTACTTGGAATGTTTGATTGTACAGTCAGACATGGCATTGCATGTGCACTTAGGTGGGGAGTAGCCTTATAGGAGTTTACCTGCTGGGCATTTTCTCACCCCGTCGTGGGACCCCACTAGGAGTACGGGGAGTATGCGGGTGGAGCGGCTCTCATGGGGCGCAGTTATGAAGAAAGCTGGGTTGTGGCTTGTAATTAATTTTTTGTAAAGAAGCTTGGAACAAACTAATTCTAGCTTGTATTTTTGTAAAAAGAATTGTAAAAATACTTTGGAACAACTTTGTTCTAATTTGTAATATTTGTAAGAGTGTTGTAATTAAACTCAGAAGTGAGGACTATGGTAATTAGTCACATATTATGTAGTGTGGATGAGTGGGCCGGTTAGAGCACCTTTCACTCATCAGAACAGGACCAGTGAGATCATTGTATTATATTGGGCCATGTTGCCATGTTTTTTTATGCAAGGTTGTATTTTTTTTGGGTATTTCCGTGAGAGAGCTCTATCGATTTTGATTAAGCTCATGGGTCCGGAGAAAAGGGGACACGGTGGTGTGGTGTTGGGTTGCAGAGCATCCATGAGGTCTTACGCCGGAGTTGACGGGTTGTCAACAAACCCTCGGGTTTTGGGGCGTCACAGATTGGTATCAAAGCTTAGGTAAACGATTACCTAGGGAGCTCGGGTGTGGATATCCATAAGTATGGTCTTGATACTAGCTCGTCTCAGCTAGGTATCAAGAGTCTAATATTACATGAATAGGACTCTTGGTGTAAGACTCGAAACTCGATTTACGGAAAAAGGACAAAATCGTAATTTTGGTTCTGAGGTATAATTCGGTTAAAAATCAAATTTTATTCTCTAGATCTCGGATGATGAAGCGGATTGCAGGTGGAATCGTCTCGAAATCTATGTGTAAGAATTTCGTTAAGTCTGAACATTCGGAGTTGACCGCGTTTTTCGGTATCGCGGTTCGGGTCTTGGAAGTAAAAAGCGATTTACCGTTGCGACGAAAGTCACATATAACAACGTACTCATGTGCCATGTGTGGTATGAGTAGAGGAAATGATGAAAATGGGCGTAGAGATAGTGCGAATGTCAAAAGCGGGAAAAGAAAGGACATAATAGTCATTTTGGAGTTTGATTTCGTGATAATAAGACAAAACACTATTAGTGTTTGTCTTCTTCAAATAACAAAGAGAAAAGCGTGAAGGGAAGAAAGAGGTCCATTAGCTAAAATGGTGTGATTCACAGTGAGAGAGTCTTCATTCTCTCTAGAATATCGCCTTGACTCCGGCTAATCGGCCGATCTTCGGGACAAGAAGGAGAGAATTTGTCACGCGGAGGAGCTTCGCGTGAGTCGCAGGATTAGAGTTCCTCAAACTCAGAGGTAGGGAGTTTCTCCCTGCTTGGGTTTTATTCCTTCTTTAAGTACTTTGCGGAATGTTTGGTTGAATGGGGCGTGAGGGGCCGGGTGATCGATCCCAGGCAGGACCCAGGTGATATGAATTACCCAGACACCCATTGGAGGCAGCGAAGTGGCGCCCGCGGCTGATTGAGTTGTTAAATTGGAAATATTGTATTAAATCATGTATTGGTTTGGATGAGGCCGGGAATGGCACGTGAAATGCGAGTTCACAAAGTGAGCCCAGATGGTGTGATTTTAGGAATAGTGTCGAGGGTTTCACTATTCCCGAAACAGTGTTCACAAAAATATATTTTTGTGTGAAAGCGTCAGTATGGTCGAGTGATTCAGAAGTCGAATTGCTCGTGTTTGATCATTAGCGAGTGGTACTAATTTTGATGTATGAATTGATTAATTACATGACATGGTGTGATTGGATATTATGGATATGTGCATGTTTACATATTTGCATGTGATTAGAGGCGTATTGGAATTGGCATACATGCATTCCATATGCCTTTGGGAACACCACAGGACTAGGAGTGAGTGCATGAGATGAGTCTAGAAAATGGTTTGGAGGGTTGTCTAAAAATATTAATTGTAGAGGGGTAGTCAATTAAAATATCAATCGTCGGAGGCGGCCCAGATTGATATATATGCATCGGAGGGTTGTCCACTAACAAAGCAATAATTATCATACGAGGCTTAGGCGAGTGTGAGAGAAATCGGTGAGGACTCGGGATGCGAGTTGAGTCATGTAGACATTCAAGTAGGATCATGGGTCTTGAATGTATGTTTTGTTGGAACATTTACTTAGCATAGGTGGAGAAGTGGCCAGCTCAGGCTGATTCCACTCTTGAGCATCGGCTCACCTGTCAGGATATTATTTTAGTCTGGGGGCGTGTGAGGGAGACGGCTCGTCTAGGGATTGGATTAGAAGAAGCCGAGTTTGTGGCTTTGGTTGATGATATATACATGTATTGAAATGCAATTTTTAATATATGTATTATTGTATAAAGTGAAAATATTGTAACTCTTGTAACTATTTGGTATATAGTTGGATTATAGTTAGTATGTATTGCTGGTATCGTTTGTGGGCCCAGTGGCCGTATTACTCATGTGATTGGATATATTGGATATATTGGATATATTGCCTTTGTTTGGGACAGTATATGCGGAGTTTGTATTTGGGTAGAGCTCCTCATTGACAAAGGAGACTGCCCAGTTCTCGTGAATGTCGGGTCACCCCGACGTTCTGCAGTGTTCCGTGAGTTGTAGCGGGTAGTCAACGGACCAGTTTGAGGGGTGTCGTAGCAGTATCGAGTCTAGGTGCAGAACACCTGGGAGCTCGGAGTTTTGGGTATCCATCATGCATAGGTGTGGTTCGATGTTAAGTTTAGGTGTGAGATTACCTAGGAAATCGGAATGAAACTAGGACAACGCATGCAAGTGTTTTGTGTGATTTAATTGGTGTGTGATGATGTGTATGCCATGTTGCATGTATTGTGTTTGGTGGTGTGCTTAGTGGATAGCACATAGGAAAAAATTTTGGGAATTTTACAGTAACCTAGCTGAAATGAAATAAATTGAGATCAATTTATTTGGTTTATTGGATGACAAAATAGAAATTTAATAAAATTTTAAGGTGTTAGGACATTTTGGAAGTTACAGTGGGTAAACTTGAACAAAGGAAATAAAAGAAATAAATTTTATAAATTTATTTGGGTTATTGGGAGAAAAATAATTTTTTTTCTAAGGTTTTACAAGTTGTAAAATTGAAGAAAATAAATTTTATGAATTTATTTGGGTGTTCTGGAAAATGAAAAAAAATGAATATATATTTTTTTATGGCATTTTCCAATAGCAGAAATGAAAAAAAAGAAAATTTAATGAAATTTTTTTTTTTTTTTTATCTGAAAGCAGATTTGGAGCTCTTTTGCCAGTATATTAATGAGAAAAAAATTTGTATTGCAATGTGAAATTGTATTGAGAGGAGCGAGACTTGGCGGGATTTGTATTACGGGAGACTTGTTTGCGGGAAAATTTGTATCATGTCTGCTTGAAGTTTGTATTGTGACATGAGAGGCGAGCGAGATTTGGGTGTATTGCGTCGAGTGCCCGGCCTTGAACCACGGAGGCGCGAGGGCGTTGGAGCGTGGCATAGGGCGCTAGCGCCCGCCTGGCCAGCTTAGACTATGGGCCGCGGGCGCTGCAGCCGGGCGGGCGGTGATCGGGTGCGCGAGTGGCGCCGGGGCGCTGGGATTTGGGGCGCGGGCGCGATGATGCGGGAGTGCGCGACGGGCGCGCGAGGGGCGTCTTTGTTGGGAGGCGGCAGTGTGCACTCAACTGTTTTGACCGATTTCGACTCAATCTTGTTCTGAGTCAATTTTAGGGGAAATTTTTTTTTAAAATATATATATATATATATATATATATATATATATATATATATATATATATATATATATATATATATATATATATATATATATATATTTTTGAAAAAAAATAAAATCAAATCAAATAAAATTAGGCAAAATTTCGAAAAATAAAATTTTCAAAAATGAAATTTTGTTGATAAATATTAAATATATAATTGATTGTAGTCTGCGTGCACGTAAGAAATGCAAGGACAATGTGTATACACTGATTTATGTGTATGAATAGTGTCTCGGGGCTGTGTTATGCCTTAGAGATATTGTATTGAGAATTGACTTGCCATTGAATTGTGTAAATGGCTAGTAGAAGACGAGGATGTAGAGGGGCGTCGAGAGGTCTTTGGTCGAGACACCACGGTGTTTGTCAGCGAGGCTTTTATTGAGCTGTGGAAATTATTCTGACCCGGCTGTATCGCACGGGGTCTTGTAGTGTCGGGGAGGTCCTAGTAACCTCAAGAAGTTTAGGGCGCATCATCCTCAGGCATTCGCTAGGAGGAGTCCCGTGGTGGCGGACCATTGGTTCATCGGATCGAGAGAGGTGTTAGGGCTATGGAGATTGTGACACTGCCGAGTTAGACAGGCGTGTTCTAGCTAGAAGAGTGAGGCCCAAATATGGTGGAAATGGGCAAGGACCTCTAGAGACCTTAGAGGAGCCTTAGTATGTGAGTTCTCTCCTAGGGATTAGGGCGAGGATATGGATGATATGTCGAGGTTGCGAGTTGGAGATCTCGGGGACTCTAGTCACAATGGACTTGAGGATTATGGACATGTCAGAGTTCGATGTCATCCTAGGGATGGATTGGTGACGACTACGAGTTGTTATCAATTGTAAAGGCGTAGGAGGTCTGCTTTACACGCGAGGCGGTACGCGTGTGGTATTTGAGGGACCAGGCATGACATTTTGCCCCATATGTTATCTGAGTCAGTGTCGGGGGCGGTTAAGCGGGTTGGCCTAGCGAGCCTTACTGAAGGGACGAAGAGAGACCGGACTTGGATCTACCTCAGTAGTGTGCGTTATGTGGATGTTTTTCCGGATGAGCTGCGTGGAATACCTCCACGAGAGGTAGTAGACTTGATTATCAGAAGTTCACGCCTGGTATTTCACCCATCTCTGTATTCCATAGGATGGCGCGGTTGAGTTGCGGGAACTCGAGTCCGGCTACAAGAGCTGCTGGACAAGGGTTCATTAGGCCAGAGCACTTCACCCTTAGAGGCGCTCGTTTATTTGCGAAGAAGAAGGACAGACCCGCCATTTGTGTGATTACGGAGTGATTGAAACGAGGGTTCACGATCAAGAATCGGTATCCGTGTCGGATCGATGGTTGTTTGATCGGTTGAGGAGGAGCGAGTCTACTCTAAGATAGACCATGCGGTTACCATCGATTAGAGTTCAGGAGACAGATATCCCTAAGATCGCGTTTAGGACGCGTTATGGGCACTTTGAGTTTACGGTGATGCCCTTCGGATTGACGAATGCGCCAGCAGCATTCATGGACCTCATGCATAGGGTGTTCCAACCCTATTTAGATCAGTTTGTCGTAGTCTTCGTGGATGACATTTTGATCTACTCCCAATCAGAGTGGAAGCATGAGTATCACTTGAGGATCGTTCTACAGTTGTTGAGAGACCACCAGTTGTACACCTAGTTCAGTAAGTGCGAGTTTTGGCTTACTGAGGTGAGAATTTTAGGACACGTGGTGTCGGCCTCGGAGTGTCGATCCAGCCTAGGGAAAGGTTGAGGCGAGTGATGAATTGGGAGGGAAATGTGATCTTGAGATATACGTGGATTTCTTGGGATTATTTGGGTATTATAGGAGATTCGAATGGCACGAAGTTGTCCATTGGGCGGGATTGTAAGTTTCGCACATGGGACATGGACTCCATGGATTCAGGACGACCACGACCATAGAGAGAAAGATCGAGGATACTCGAGCACTCGGGATCACGGGTGTTGGTAGCAAGAGGAGATCGACCTTCTTTTAGTTCGGGGAAGAGCGAAGACCTTGCAGCTACGAGTTCCGGGGCCCAGGGCGAGGTGGGCATGTGTGAGGCGGATTGCCTAGAGACAGGGATCCCGAGGCAGGACAATGCGGTTCCAGTTAAATTTATAAACGGGGAGAGTATACGGTTCATTCCTCCACACCTGGTCTGGGTCGGAGGAACCCGATTTCGAGTTTCGGTCTTATCTGAGCACTTCGACGAGATAGGCGGAAGGGCGGAGTGTGCCAGGTCGAAGTTAGGAATGGTCGAGTTGCACGTGGAAGTGTAAGACCCGAGAAATTCCAATTTATGGGAAAAAGGGCAAAATCGTAATTTCAGTTAAAAAAATATGTAATTTATTCTCCAGACCTTGGATGACTAAACGGAATTCACCGTTGGAATCGTCTCGCGAAATCTAGCTAGCAAGTAAAATTTCCTCGAATTCTGAGACAGCCGGAATTTACACGTTTTTCGAGGCATTGCGGTTCAGGTGCCGTAAAACGATTTTCAATGCGACAAATTCACATATGAAAAGTACTCATGTGCTATAAGTGGCATGAGTAGAGAAATGATGAAAATGGACGGCCGAGATAGTGCCGAATGTCAAAACTGGGAAAAGAATGACATAATGGTCATTTTAGGATTTGTTTAAATGAGGATAATGCCAAAAAAGGAATAGTGCCGTCTCTAACCTCACAAAAAGGAGCCAAAACGTGAGGGGAAGGAAATTTTGGTCAGGTAACAGTTTGATTGGAGGATTTAAGAGAGAAGGAGCACCTTCTCTCTAAATACTTGTGATCAGGCCGTCGGCGATCTTCGGGACAAGAAGAGGCACTCCGCAAAGAGGGCTTAGCGTGGAGTGGATTTAGGAGTTTCCTCGAGCTCAGGGAGGTAGGGATTTCTCCCTACTTGGGTTTTATTACCTCTTTAAGTACTTTACGAATGTTTGAGTCGATTAAGGCCGTTAGGGGCCGTTTGATCGGTCTTAAACCTTGGAACCGAATTAATATGAAATTTTGAAATCAAAATGGTTCAGCCATGACTTACCACGGTTGCTTGGGGCGTGAAATTGTATATTTCTATGTTAAATCATGTAGTGATTGAAATTAGGTCGAGAATGGCCGTGAAATGCGGGTTCACAAAGTGAACCGATGAATTATCGATTTTATTGAATATTAGCAAGGGTTTCACTATTCCGAGAAAGCAGTGTTCTCAAAAATATATTTTTTTGGCAGTAGCGAAACGTGTATGGTCGGAGTGATTTGGTCGAATTACTTTCGTGTTTGATCATTAGCCCGAGTGAGCTGAATTTTGATGTATGAATTGATTAATTGCGGCATGATTGTGTGATTAGTGTTATGGATATGTGCATGTTTACATATTTGCATGTGATTAATTTGTATTGGAATTAGCATACATCCATTCGTATGCCTTTGAACACCACAAGTTATGGTGAGTGCATGATGCGGAAAATGGTTCGGTTGTTTAAAAATATTAATTGGAGGGTAGTCAAATTAAAAATATCGATCGTCGGAGGCGTGATTGATATGCATCGGAGGGTTGTCCGCTAACAAGCGATAATTCTCATACGAGGCTTAGGTGAGTGTAGAGAGTGAATAGAGGACTCGGGATCTGGAGTTGGTCGTAGACATTCAAGTATGATCATGCATTTGTGAATGTATGTTTTATTTTGGAACATTGCCTTTGCACTTAGGTGGAGAGTAGCGCGGGCGGTCCACTGCGAGCATTAGCTCGCGTCGAGGATGTTATTTTCACGGTACGGGGCGTGCGGGGGATTGACTCACGTCCTGAGGATTGAGGATTATAAAGCTGGGTTGGCTTTGGTTGATGATATATACATGTATTGAAATGTCTAATTTTAATATATGTATTGTATAAGTGAAAATATTGTAACTCTTGTAACTATTTGGTATATAGTTGGATTCATAGTTAGTATATTATGAGTATCGTTTGTGGGCCAGAGTGGCGTGATATTACTCATGTGATTGGATATATTGGATATATTGCACTATTTGGGACAAGTATATGCGGGTTTTGTATAGGTAGAGGCTCCGTCTGGAGGAGACTGGGTACCCGTGAGGTGTCGGGTCACCCAGGCATTCACGAAGTGTTCCTCGGGTTGGCGGGTAGTCAAGCGGACCCCGGAGTTTGGGCGTCACGGCAGTATCGAGCCTGGGTATGCGGAATATCTGAGGAGCTCGGGTTGGGTATCCCATCACCGCTTGGGTGGTTTGATGTAGAGTATAGGTATGTGACACTGAGACAGGATTTGGGCTTAGGCGTAGTCGAGTAGAACATCACCGGCAGGTGGTTTGATGTTCGGTTTAGGTATGAGATTACCTAGGAAATCACGGGACAAAACTAGGACATTGCATGCATGTGTTGGTTTGTTTTGTGTGATTGGATTTTGTGAATTGTGTGCAAATATGCTTGGTTGATAGCATAGGATGAAGTGTAGAAAATTCTAGGAGTTTACCGTGTGTAAACTGGAAATGAAATAAATTGTAATCAATTTATTTGGTTTATTGGATGAAAAAATAGAATTTTTAATAAAATTTTAAAGTGTTAGAACATTTTGAGGATTTCTGAGTGAAACTAAAAAAGGCGGAAAGAGCTTAAATAAGGAAATAAATTATGTTCAATTTATTTGGTTTGTGAGATAATGAGATTTTAATAAAAATTTTAAGGTTGAACACTAGGTTTAGTGTTGGATCATGAGGGTTTTGAAATTTTTTGGACAACATGGTCTAGAATAAAAAGAAAAATAAATAACATAAATTTTATAAATTTATTTGGTTTAGAAAGTGAAGCAAATAATTTTCCTAAGGTTTCACAAGTTGTAAAATTGAAGAAAATTTAGATAGAACATAAATTTTATAAATTTATTTGAGTATTGGAAAATGAAAAAAAAAATATTGTATATTTTTGTGTGCTTCCAGTAATTTGGAAATGTGAAAAAAAAATTTAAATATTTAATTAAATAAATAAAATCAAATAAAATTAGACAAAATTTTCAAAAGAATTTTGTGGATCAAAATGATTTGATTTGTGGATAAGTGTCTGCATTGCTTCATAAATGCGGGGACTTGATGCTGCTCTGCGGTTTTGTGTAAGGATTAGTGTCTCGGGGCAGTGTTTATGCCTTAGAGATGCTGGTGAAAGTGAGCGTGCCATTGAGCGTGATGATGGCTAGGCGAGAGGGCTGTGAGGACGTGAGGGGCATCCCGCGAGTGCGGTCGGGTACCATGATGTTTGATCGGCTGGACTTTCTTTGGATTTGTAGGTAATGACCAAATCTTTATCGTCTGTTTGGAAATAACGGGTGAGCGAGAAGATCTGGCCAACCTCAGGAAGGTTTAGGGCCCATCATCCTCAGGCATTCCTGGGGAGGAGATCAGATGGTGGCGAGACCATTGGTTATCACCGGATCGAGAGCGTCTTAGAGGCTATGGAGATTACCTCTGGCCCAGCATTCGGTTCGGTAGGCTAGCGTTCCGGCTAGAGGGTGGCCTTGAAGTGGTGGAAATGAGTAAGGACCTCCTAGAGACTTGAGGCTATGACATGGGCGAGTTTGAGGAGCACATTCATGGGTAAGTACTTTCCAGAGGTTGTGAAGGCTCAGGAGTTCCTAAAGCTGAAGTAGGGAGTGATGACAGTGATGGACTACGTGGCTAGGTCACGATTATCAGGTCGGCGGTGACTCGTGGCCACGAGACTTAGCGAGGTTAAGAAATTAATGGACTAAAGTTGTCCATTTGTGCCAGGATTGTAGGACTACGCCTACAGGATATGGATTCTATGGTTGGGACGGCCCTGACCATAGAGAGAGAGATGGAGGATGCTCGGAGCACTCGAGATGCAAGTGTTTGCGGCAAGAGGAAGGACAGTCAGTCTTCCTCTAGTTCAGGGAAGAGGCAGAGAGCCTCTAGTTCGCGAGGATCTGCCGGAGTCCCAAGGCCATACAGGCCGAGGGACGGATAGGGTTGCGGTCGCGGGCGGGGCCAGGGCCGAGAGTTGCCGTCGGGCGGGATAGGTGGTGTGCTACCATTTGTCGGCCGGCACGGACACATGCGGAGGGTTGCCCCCAGCCAGGATCGAGTTTTGGGACATCAGTCCCGGTCATTAGCGGGACGGAGAGGATCATAGTCACGTTCCTCACGGTAGTGCGGGCGGAGAGTCGATCTCGGTTTCGAGGAGCCACACGGGGCACCCCATTTCACGGCCCGGGCCGGGGGCGGTATGGAGTAGAGCGGAGGGCCGAGGCCCACGGCGGGGGCGTCGAGGGTCCGGGGCATGTCTGCGCCGTCACCGCGGTGAGTCGGCAAATCGACCCGAGTTATACGAGAATGCGTTTTTACTATCGCTGGGCTAGAGTGTTATTGATTACAGTGCGTCGCATTCATTCATTCTTTGCGTCGGTTGTGATCGAGGATTGGGCTTAGAGGTTGAGACCTTAAGAGGAGCCAGTTGTGCGTGAGTTCTCCTGAGGATTAGGCGAGAATAAGGATGATATGTCGAGGTTGCGAGTTAGAGATCTCGGGGACTCTACTCACAGTGGACCTGAGAATCATGAACATGTCGAGTTCGGTGTAAATCACGGGGATGGATTGGTAGACGGCTTACGGGGTTGTTATCGTTGTGAGCGTAGGAGGTTGCAGCCTACGCGGGGCCCGGTACTCGTGTGGTATTTCGGGGGACAAGCATGGCATTTTTTCGGGCCAATTATCTGAGTCAGTGTCGGGGACTGATTAGTGGGGTATTTAGCAAGCCTTACTGAAGGGCGAGGAGAGACTAGACTTAGATCTGCCTCGGTAGTGAAGGCGAATATGTGGATGTCTTTCCGGATAAGGCTACGGACTACCTCCTGGAGGGTTGTAGACTTCGGTGTCGGGTTACACCACAGTGCCCCACCAAATCTCTTTGACTCATGAGGATGACAGGTGGTTGCGGGAACTCGAGTCCGGCCTACGAGGGCCTCTTTGGACAAAGGGGTTCATTAGGCAAAGACACTTCACCGTAGAGGCGCTCCGGTTACGTTTGCGAAGAAGAAAGAACCAAGACCAGCCGTGCGCCGATCCGCAGGCGGTTGAGCGGTTACGATCAAGAATGTCGGTACTCATTCACAGAGAAGTTGATGATTTGTTTGATAAGTTGAAGGCGAGATTCTACTCGAAGATAGAAGACCTTATACTTTGGTTACCATCGAGAATTTGAGGGTTAGGGATATGATATCCTGAGCGGCGTTAGGATGCGTTATGGGCACTATGAGTTTACAGTGATGCCCTTTGGATTGGCCAGATCGCGACATTCATGATCTCATGCATAGGATATTCGACCTTATTTTAGATGTTTAGCCATTAGTCTTCGTGGATGACATTTTGATCTATTCGGTCGAGTGGGAGCATAAATTATTACTTGAGGATCGTTTCACGGTTGTTGAGACCATCGGTTGTGCCTTGAGTTGATAGTCTGCGAGTTACGGCTTACTGGGTGAGATTTTGGGACACGTGGTGTCGTCGGGAAGTGTCGGTCGACCGAGGAAGGTACGGCGGTGATGAGTTGGGAGCGATCCGGTCTTGAATCGTAGTTTCTTGGGATTAGGTGGGTATTACGAGTTCATTGAGGATTTCTCGAGGATAAGCGGCACCTGTGACTAGGTTGATGACCCGGAAGGAGGTCGAGTTTGAGTGGGATGACGATGCGGAGGAATTTCGAGGAAGTTGAAGGGCACCGCCCACGGCTCCATCTTGATAGTCGGACGAGACGAAATTCCTGATGTATTGTGATGCAGAGGGCGGATGGGATGTGTTTGATGCAGGTCCATGAGTAGTAGCTTATGGTTCCGTTAGTTGAAGAATCCGCAGAGCAGAATTACCCCACACCACGACATGGGTTGGCGGCGCCAGTCTTCGCCTTGAAGATTTGTGCCGCTACTTATATGGCGAGGAGTTCGAATTATTTTTCGGTATAAAAGTCTGAAGTATATTTTCACGCGGCGGGACCTCGACATGAGCAGCAGGATGGATGGAGTTCCTAGAGGATTACGACTTCACTTTGCGTTACTATCTGGTAAGGAAAATGTGGTGGCTGATGCACTCGATTGAAGTCGCGGAGCGTTGGCTAGTATGGCTTCTCGGGAGTGGCGGATACTGAAGACTATGGGACCAGGTTTGGGCTACGGTCACGGCAAGCGAGACTCGGGGTACCTTATTTAGTGGCTACATCGTCTCTGTTGAGTAGTGATTGAGTCAGTGCGGGACCTTGAGATGGTGTCCGTCGGGGACCAGTACGGTCAGTCACGGGTGACAAGGAGCTGGACCGTTCACGTAGATGGTAGTCACCGATATAGAGACCTGGGTAGTGGATACCCCCAGTTGGCCGATTTGAAGAGGAGATTCTCGGGAGTTTCCTTGCTCGATTTCCGTGCATCGGTGGCAGATGTACGAGTCTTAAATCATAAGTACTATTGGAGTGGGATGAAGAGACACGTAGGGGACTTTGTTCGCTGATGTCTCACATGTCGCATGTTGGTACTGGTACGAAGCCAGTGACTCGCGACCGTGGAGGTGGGCGGTGGAAGTGGGAGCAACGTCGCGATGGACTTTGTGACCCACTTGCCCGCGGGCGAAGCATGGCGCGGTATGGGTGATAGTGGACCGGCTCACGAAGTGGCGCATTTTCTAGCGCGTCGCGGATGACCTTCGCCTTGGAAGTGCGCGGTTATACATTCGAGAGATAATCCGGCTACATGGAGTACCAGTATCCATAGTGTCGGATAGGGACCCAAGGTTTACGGCACACTTTTGGAAGAGTTTCCAAAAGGCTATGGTCACACGACTGACGATGAGTACATCGTTCCACCCTCAGATAGATGGTCGGTCACGGGGGACTATCACGGTATTAGAGGACGTACTTTCTGAGCATCGTCACGGATCATAAGGCGGAGTTGGGAGGGCATTTGCCTAACAGTGGAATTAGCCTACAACCATGATTGCAGCCGGAGTATACGTATGGCACCGTATGAGGCATTATGTAGGAGGCCATGTAGATCACCGTTATATTGGGTAGGAGTGGGGAGAGGCTCCATCAGTCCACGATCGATTAGAGACACCTCAGGAAGATGAGCGATGCGACGGCGTCTTCTCGTAACCGAGAAGCCGGCCCGAGAGAAGAGCTATCGCGGATGTGCGGCGTCGACCCTTAGAGTTAGGTTGGGGATCGCGTTTTCTTGAAGGTGATGCACAGAAGGGGTGGTGTCGAGGTTCGACGGCGGCGGAAGCTATCGTAGGGTTTTGTGGACCTTTGAGATACTTTCGAGAGGATAGGCACGATTGTGTACCGGAGTTCGCGTTACCGCCCGGCATATCAGTGTCATAAGTGTTTGCGTCTCCATGCTGCGGAGTATACTCCGGATCGGCTCATGTGGTGGATTGGGGCAGTTGAGGTTGACGGATGGGACCTTCGGAGGACCCGATTATTGTGCATTGTTGATAGCCGTTGATCTGGTTTTGCGGCAAGACCGTGAGGCTAGTGAGATTATAGGCGGCACTATGGAGTGGAGGTCACGTGGGGCGCAAGGACACGTGCGGGCCACCTATCCACTTAACTTGTTTAGGGATGAAGTCGTGGTTTAGTCGTTTAAGATTTAAATATTTGTTTACATCACATGGTAGAGTGCCGTGCATATGCGTAATTGATTGTAATTGTCTGAATTTCGGGACCGAAATTCCTTTAAGAGGAGAATGTAAGGCTTAGAAATTCAATTTATGGGAAAAGGACAAAATCGTAATTTCGGTTAAAAAATCCGTAATTTATTCTCTAGATCTCGGATGACGAAATGAATTGCACCTTTGGAATCGCCTCGCGAAATCTAGCTAGCACGTAAAATTTGTTGATTCAGGCAGTTGAAATTTTACGTTTTCGACATCGAAGTCCACGGATGCATTAAAATGATTTTCAATGCGACGAAAGTCACTGACAAGTACTCATGTTTAGTAAAATTGGCGTGAGTAGAGAAATGATGAAAATGGATGCGAGATAGTCTTAGAGATATGGCCCAGGAAAAGAAGGACATGGTCATTTTAGGTTGTTTAAATGAGGATAATGCCAAAAGGAATAGTTCCGTCTATAACCTCACAAAGGCCAAAACGTGAGGGAAGGAAATTTTGGTCGATGCCGATTTGATTAGAATTTAGAGAAGGAGCACATTCTCTGCAGAAATGCAGCAGGTCAGAAATGTTGGCAGGTCTTCGGGACAAAAAGGGATCTTTGCTCTGCGCGGAGAGGAGGCTTCCGCGTGGAGTGCCGGATTTAGGGAGTTTTCCTCAGGCTTGAGAGGTGGGGTTTCTCCCCTGCTTGGGTTTTATTCCTCTTTAGGAAATTGCTCATTCTGAATGTTTGAGTCGATTAGGGCCAGTTAGGGCCGTTTGATCAGTCTAAACCTTGGAACAAATTAATATGTTGGAAATCAAAATGGTGTATGGCCGTGGTGATACGGTTGGCAGAAGGGCGATGGTGTATATTTCTATGTTAGGCATGTAGTGGTGAAATTATGACGGGAATGGCGTGAAATCTTGGTTCACAAAGTGAACCGATGAATTGTGATTTTTCAGGAATAGTAATCGAGGGTTTCACTATTCCCGAAACGGTGTTCTAAAATATATTTTTGTGAAAGCGTGTAATTAAGTGAATTAAATTGAATTGCTTATGTTTGATGTAATAAAGTAGGCTATTTTTATGTATGAATTGATTAATTACATGACATGATTGTGTGATTGGATATTATGTGGATATGTGCATGTTTACATATTTTCATGTGATTAGACTGTATTGGAATTGGCATACATGCATTACATATGCACTGGAACACCCTAGGACTATAGGAGCGAGTGCATGAGATGAGTATAGAGAAAATGGTTTGGAGGGTTGTCTAAAAATATTAATTATCGGGGTAGTCAATTAAAAATATCGATGGTCGGGCGGCCCGATTGATATACCATCGGGTTGTCCTAACAAAACAATAATTCTCATCGAGGCTTAGGCGGCGAGTGTGAGAGAGTCGATGGACTCGGGATCTGAGTTGGTCATGTAGACATTAGTAGGATCATGCATTTGCTTGAATGTATGTTTATTTTGGAACATTGCATTGCACTTAGGTGGAGAAGTAGCCCACTTAGGGCGATTCCACTACTGAGCATTAGCTCACCTGTCGGGATATTATTTTACAGATGCGGGAGCGTGCGAGGGGCCTTCGTCCTAGGGATTGAGGATTAGAAGCGGGTTGTGGCTTTGGTTGATGATATATACATGTATTGAAATGCAAATTTTAATATATGTATTGTATAGATGAAAATCTGTAACTCTTGTAACTATTTGGTATATAGTTGGATTCATAGTTAGTATGTATTATGAGTATCGTTTGTGGGCCCAAGTGGCCGTATTACTCATGTGATTGGATATATTGGATATATTGGATATATTGCACTGTTTGGGACAAGTATATGCAAGTTTTGTACTTGGGTAGAGCTCCTCGTACAAGAGCTACTCTTGGGATTTTCGTGAAATGTCGGGTCACCGACATTCTGAAATGTTTCAGCGAGGTTGTGGGTAGTCAATGGACCCCGAGTTTGGAAAATCAGGCGTGGTGCTTAGGGTGGTAGACATGTTGAAGTTTGTTGATGTCAGAAACGACGGGATGAGTTGACAACCATTGGGTTCATCAGTAATTGGGACCTTAAGCGGGTTGTCATACACGACGTAGCTAGGATTTGGGCTTAGAGGTTAAGGCCTTTAGAGAAGCCAGGTATAGATGTTCTTCCCTAGGATGTAGGGTGAGAGTTGACCTGATAGGTCGGGATTATGAGTGAGTGATCTCCGAGATTCTGCTCATGGTGGACCCCGGGATAGGGTGTCACAATATGGCATTATTGCATTCGTGTGCACGGTAACATTGCGTCGAGTTGGGTGGGCGCACAGTACGGTCATTCACCACTCTTGGTGAGTATGGGTTGAGTTTGTTTTTTTAGGACTACATCCAATGAAGACTCATAGTTCGATTCAGGGAATGTGAGAGGCTCGAAGTGTGAGCCGAAGAGTTATGTTAATCAAGATGAAAACACAAGGTCAGGTTATTACGTAGACTTAGAGTTGAGTGATAGAAGTCGAGAGTGACTCGAGATTTGGATACCCCTTTGGAAATTGCATTGGGTGTTGTTGAGCTGGCAAGGGCTCAGTATATGGATGTCATTCATGACATGGACTAGGTTGACGGTCCATTGGATTGTCAGCGATTGTGACCTTGGGAAGGTCGGTGTTTACACACAAAGTAAGGGTTGTGTGGGTTACGTTGTGTGGATTATGTGCGGGTGACAGAGGGACCTGTTTGTGAGACCTCGTCCTGGCGTCTTGGGAGTAGAGAGGGCAGTGCCTTGTTGGAGTGCCTACAGCAATAGTTATCAGGCAGTATACGAATGGCACCATATGAGGCATTGTATGGGAGGCCCGTGTAGATCATAGATTATTGTTGGACGAGGTGAAGGCTCCATCACTGGTCCTGATCTGATTAGAGACACCTCCGAGAAGGTGAGCTTGATACGACAGCGTCTTCTCACGGCTTAGAGCCGGTAGAAGAGCTATAATGATGTAGACGTCGACCCCTAGAGTTGGCGGGTGAAGGTCATGTCTTTATGAAGGTGATGCTAAGAGAGAATTGGTCGGGTTAAGCCAAATGCGATGACTATCAGTGAGATTTATTGGACCTTTGAGAGGGTAGGTGACTATAGAGCGTCGCCGGCGTCAACATCTTCGAAGCATCACCAACATGATAGTGTCCACGAGGTATTTCACCCATGTCTCGGCTTATAGTCCGTGATCCGTACCATGTGGTGGATCGGGGGACGTGATCGAGGTCGGCCACGATGACCTTCAAGTGACCGCGCATTTTGGGATGCTCGCGGGTCGTTTTGCGACGCAAGACCGTGAGGCTAGTGAGAGTGCTATGGCGGCACTATGGAGTGGAGGAATCAACGTGGGAACGCGAGGACATGATGCGGGGCACCTATCCCTTCTTGTTTAGGGATGAAGGTACGTGGTTTAGTGTTTAACATCTAAATGACTAGTTTACATGCATAATAGAGTGCACGTTGCATATGCATGTGAGTGATTATGATTGTCCGCACTGGCGACGAAATTCCTTTAAGGAGGGGAGAATGTAAGACCCCGAGAAATTCCAATTTCGAAAAAGTGGCAAAATCGTAATTTTGGTTACGAAATCAGAATTTCGTTAAAAATCCAAAATTTATTTTCTAGATTCCTGATGATGAAATGATTGGTAATCAAGAATCGTCTCACAAATTCCAAATGCAAGACATAAAATTTCGCTAAATTCCGAGACAAGCCTGGAAATACACGCTTTTTCGAGGCATCGTGGTTCGAATACCAGAAACGATTTTCTACGATTTCTTTGCATGACGAAAAGTCACATATAAACACGTCACTCATGTGCCATGTGTGGTATGAGTAGAGAAATGATGAAAATGGACTATCGGTATAAATGAACGCCAAACCCGGGAAGCATGGGACATAACGGTCATTTTGAAGCTGATTTAATGATAATAAGACAAAACACTAAATAGTGTTTGTCTTCTTCAAATAACAAAAGAGAAAAACGTGAAGGGGAAGAAAAGAGGTCCAGTAGCTAAAATGGTGTGATTCTAGTGAGAGAGAGTCTTCATTCTCTCTAGAATATCGCGCGATCCGACCGCTTCAGCCTTCTGACAAGAAGGAGAGCCGTCTACGCTGAGAGGCTTCGTGGGTACCGCGTATTTAGGAAGTTTCCCAACCCGAGAGTGTGGGGTTTCCTCCCTACGGGGCTTTATTCCTTCTCTTAAGTACTTTATGCATCGTTTGAGCCGAATGAGGCCATTTAGGTTGAATGGATCTGGCCCCAAACTCGGGACCGACCGATATGAATTTTTGAACACCCATCGGAGCAAATGTGGATCGCTACTTCGATGATCAAGTTGTTAAATTTGGAAATATTGTATTAAATCATGTATTGGTTTGGATGAGGCCGAATGGCTTTGAAATGCAGTTCACAAAGCGAATCGATGAATTAGGATTTTCTGAATTAAGAACTGCAGGGTTTCACTATTCCCGAATAAAGGTTCACAAAAATATTTTTCAGGTGAAAACGTGTATGGTCGTGAGTGGATTCGAGTCGAATTGCTCGTGTTTGATCATTAGCCCAAGTGAGATAATTTTGATGTATGAATTGATTAATTACATGACATGATTGTGTGATTGGATATTATGTGGATATGTGCATGTTTACATATTTGCATGTGATTAGACTGCATTGGAATTGGCATACATGCATTCCATATGCACTGGAACACCCTAGGACTATAGGAGTGAGTGCATGAGATGAGTCTAGAGAAAATGGTTCGAAGGGTTGTCTAAAAATATTAATTATCGGAGGGTAGTCCAAATTAAAAATATCAATCGTCGGAGACGACCCAATTGATATTCATCGGAGGGTAGTCCACAAACAAATAATATATCAATCGCCTGAGACGCCCAATTGATATATATACATCTAAGGTTGTCCACTAACAAAACAATAATTATCATAATGAGGCTTAGGCGAGTGTGAGAGAGCCTGAGGACTCCTGGATCCGAGTTTGGGTCATGCATTCAAGTATTATCATGCATTTTCGAATGCATGTTTATTTCGGGAACATTTCCACGCACTTAGAGAGTAGCCCACTTAGGCGCATTCCATCGAAAGCATTAGCTCACCCTGTCGAGGGATATTATTTTACAGGTACAGGGACATGCACTACTAGTTGGACTAGGAGAGGGATCTCAAAGTTTATGGAGATCACCTCCGATGGCACTAGGATAAGGCCAACTGCATTCCAGCTAGAGGGTGAATCCTAAGTATGGTGGGATTGGGTCAAAGCCTTATGGAACTTGGAGGCAATGACATGGGAAGAGTTACATGAGCTCTTCATGGGCAAGTATTTCCCAGCCATGCTCAAGATAAGCCCGGAGTTCCGAAGGAACCGAAATAAGGAACGATGATGAAGGCCGGGAATACATGGCTAAGTTCACTAAATTAGCCCATTTCGTGGATGATTATGTGGCCATAGACATGGCCAAGGTGAGGAAATTCGAGGATGGTTTGAAATTGTCCATCCGAGGCAAGATTGTGGGATATCTACTGCAAGATATGGACTCTATGGTCAGGACAGCTATGGCCATAGAGAGAGAGATTGATAATGCAATAGAGTATCCGATGCTGTGCTAGCATAAAGATAGAATCATTTCTTCTAGTTCTGTGGAAGAAGCAAAGGACTTCTCGTCACAAGGATTTCGTGTGATGTGTCGAGGTTATCAGGCCAAGGCCAAGCTCCAGGGCATCTACCAGACGGCAAATGACATGCTATCATCACTACCACTGACACATGAGACTCGGGATTGCCCACGCAGGCAAGGATCCTGTGAGCCATGACACCTCATCCCAATCATCGGGACATGCATAGACACAGCTTTATCTCTCCCACCTAACACGCCAAGGGAACCAATATCGTCCCAGGTACCAGATAGGCACCTATTATTTCTCACAGAGATTACGCGAGGCTAGGGCATGGGTCGAGGCCTGCATAGGCTCACAGCCTGACTCTGGGACCCAGGCGTGTCTCCCGCGATTACACCCTCGACCGAGCCAGATCGCCGACATTTAGGGTATGTTTCTACTCCTCGCCTATGGGCAAGAGTATTGTTCAATTCTCAGAGCATATGCATGTGATTGTGTGTTAGTGTGTGAATTCTCAGAGGAAATTCTATTAACTGGGGAAGAAATGTAAAACCCGGTGAAAAATTAAATGTTTTGGAAAATGGAAAAAATAGTAAAATTTGTTTAAATGGTTCAGTGGAAACCCGAAATTTTCAGATCTCAAATGATGAAACATTTCACCGTTGATCTGCCTAGAAATCTAGGTACCTATAAAATTTTCACAAATCTCAAAGACAATTTGGATTTTTCATGATTTTCGGTAATCTGGCGCCTAAAGGACTTCAGACTAGATTTTTAAGGAGAATCTCGTGAGTTAGGAAATATCCAAAGTAAAGTTCATTTAAAATTCAAATCGAACTTGAACCGGACGAAACAAAATTATTTCTCGAGCAGAACTGATGGTGAATGAGTAATGGACACATGGCGTGATGTGTGCCATGTCTCCAAACTTAAGAATTAAGTTAGACAATAAATAAATAAATAAAATCAGTTTTGGGGTAGAAAATGAGGAGATTTTCTGCTGGGGGGAGACAAGAAATCTCGTAGAGTGAGGGGGAGAGAAAAAAGAAATCAAAAATCAAAACTTCTTGATCCACTGAGTTAAGGCTCTGTCGAAATTATTCGACCAAGAATGAAAAACATTCATCAATGAGAGCTATGTGTGGGTACCGAAAACACGAGATTTCGCCAGGATTCAAGCGAGGAGTTTGGAAAATCAAAGGTTTCGGGTTTAGGAAGTGCCCACTGGACTTCCTAGATTTTCTTCTACGCTCTAAGAAAAAAGGAGAATTTGGACTAGTATCCTTCATGTAAATTGTATCCCTATCTGATAACTTGATGTTAGGCTTGAACTACCCAAATTGATCTCATAACCTGCTATGGTCAGGCTGACCGCTTATTGTGTTGCCTTGTTTTGGCCAAACTTACTGTCCAGATTTTTGGGACTGATTTTCGGTTGGGAAAATTTGAGAATTTGGACTAGTATCCTTTAAGGAATTTGTAGCTATATCTAAGAATTGATGTTAGGCTTTTGAATCACCCAAATAGGACCTCAATAACTCAAGTT